>JACSYO010000396.1:1257500-1500000 GCA_016806645.1 Ophiodon elongatus | reverse complement strand
TTTTCATCCAGCCCCGTCTCTTAAAAATGATGTTCCAGTATTACGAAGCTGGATTGTCTATTACGTTTTGAGGGAACTAATTATTCTGCCGGAGGGGGAAGGATGGTTAGATGGGTCAAACGCGGGACTGTCACCCAGGAGACCTGTGTTAAACCAAAAGTAAAGCACTTATTTTAACCCAAAAAAAAACTTGTGCTTTCACTAAACCAAACCAAGTAGTTTTGCTGCCGAAGCCTAAATGTAATTGAGAAGGCAAATTTGAAACGTCAAATTGGCCCTAGCGGTTAGAACACTATATCATTGCTGTAGGCTACGTGTATGTAGAAATGCTGATATGAAACATGTTTTTGGTTCAGAACCGTCAATGTTCAACCTAGTGTGGTTTACAGAAATGTCCAATGGCAACGTTTTATTCTGGCGACTGGGTTGTTTGATCTCATACTTTGCCCTCTTTGGCTTTCTCTCTTTTCTTTTGTCTTGTTGTGTTACCTCTACCGTTTAAAGTGTTTTTGTGTCATCCTTTGTAGAGAAACTCAGTTTTACAGATCTGTCAACTAATTAATTAGTCGAGAGTGTTATTTGACAAAAAATGTCTTTGGTGGAGGACGGCCCTAGTGGACTGTCCTGTACTTTTTGTTCATGTTGAGATTAATAAAACCAATAGAGAGAATATCCTGGTCCCCCTTGTTAGTGTTTGAAAGGCTGCTACAGCTGATCGCTGTGCTCTTGCAGGCCACAAGATAAGTTCCCTATGGGTCTAAAATACTTTTACCAGCCACATGTCATTGGCTTCGTTACATTGCTCTTCGTTGAAAGAAAAGAAAAGGGCAGATTTACTGTTGGTGCATCTCAAACAACGGTAGCATCAGTGCTTGGAGAATCGACCACACGGACCCTATACATCTGTGTGTCTGCCTTTTGATTGACAGCTTTCTCCCAGCCTGGTGGGATGGGCGTAAACGTGGAGGTGGGGGCTGCACCCCTCTCGGCAGAGAGGATTCAGAGTATAGCGGAACCCGAGCACGCCACACCCGCAGGGGGTTCAGAGGCCCCTAAAGAGCACAGCCCCATGCTGCCGGAACCCCAGACTCCTCGCAGCCCTCTGGATCTGTCATCAGGTAAAAAAAAGAACTCATGTACCAAAGTGATAATTGCTAGTAGTATTATATAACATTTATGTGCCCTGTGATGCACCGCCTCATTCGTTCCACAGAGGGGTGCAGTACACAGAGCTGCTGGTTGTCTTTGCTTTTCTATAGCTTACTCTTCACACACACACACACACACACACACACACACACACACACATGAACCCAGACACCCCAGCTCCGATGTGTGTTCGTCATTCAGCTCAAGGTCAATGCACATCTGATGCTGACATGTGTAGGGTCTGCCATCATGCCATGGCTTCTAGTCACATAGTGTGTGTGTGTGTGTGTGTGTGTGTGTGTGTGTGTGTGTGTGTGTGTGTGTGTGTGTGTGTGTTGTGTTGTGTGTGTGTGTGTGTGTGTATATCTATATATGTCAGTTTGGATTCATCTTACAGAGAGGAGCTCTGATCCTAGAGAGCGTGGAGTTGTAGTTGTCACCCTGCTGTGGCCAGTGTCAGCTCATAGGGCCATGCGAATGTCCCACGTGAGCGGTGAAACGAGTCATTTGAGCCCCCCATGGTGCAGTGCTACACAACAGGAAGCCCCACTGTGTCTCTGTACTAAATAAGAGCAAGGGGGAGAAATATCCAAGTGGTTAGGGACTTTATTTGGTTAAAATACACAGCCATTAGAGTCTGCTAGTACAGGAGCCCGAAACTGAAAGTATAGTGTAGTTGAGGTTGTCATCAAACAGTCAGCAGGTACTCATGAGTATAAATCGCAGAATGAAATGAAACAAATACAAACTGTAATCACAATGTTAGCTCTTGTTTTCTGTTGAGATACTGTCAATGGAACTCAACACTTCTTGCAGATGTTTCAGGGATTGGGCTTATTGAGCCACCGGACAACTTTTCATTAGGCACTGATCTATCGGTTTTCTCCTTTCTGCAGATGCACTTACCAAGGTCAGTATTGGTGCCAATACTTCGCTATGTGCAGTAAATGTTCACATCCAAAGAAACCAGCAGAAACCAAAACAACAGCAGGGGGATGCAGGAATCATTACAACAGGGCAGTGCTTCAGTTTAAGCTGCAGCTAGCAGAGCCACCGCTTGACTCACAGCGATGATTCATTCACAAACTTTAATCAGTCTGTAACAGGTGGTGGAGCAATAGAAAGCAGACTACTGGCGCTTGTTAACCCCTCACTGCCACCCTGAGATACACTGTAAGACTGCGTGCGTGCGTGCGTGCGTGCGTGCGTGCGTGCGTGCGTGCGTGTGTGTGTGTGTGTGTGTGTGTGTGTGCATAGTCTCTCTTCCGGTATGTGTGTCAACTACTAGGTAACACATGCTGACTCAACAATGCGGCAACCACCAACCCCCACCCCCACCAACCCCTCACCCCCCCATCCCCTCACCCCCCCATCCCCCCTCCCCCTTGCATAACACAAGATGTAGAGTGTAGATCTTTGAAAACCAGAGAGGACTCACTATCATTAGATCATTAGTCTGGGTGGCACTCTGGTGTAGGGCAGAGTAATAAAGCAGATATACTAAATGTATTGAGTTAACCAACATTATGAATCCCTTACTGACCCTAAAATGAGTTACAGTATATTGCAGAATTTACTTTTTACACTTACCAGACTAGAGTGTACACGTGAAGATGAGGCAGACTGGGATATGATATAGTAGGGAGCGGGTACTTCCGCCTTTCATGACTGTTTTCCTTGCTGTAAGTGGAGTGGGAGGTTGGGCGCAAGCAGAAGAACGGTGTGACAGTTGCCTGGAGGCACCGGGGTTTGGATCCTTGAGCATCCTTGTAGCAGGAGGTTTAGTAGTTCAGGTAGCTTGTATGCAGGACAAGTGTTCACATAGTGGATGATAGAACGCTGCTTTTAAGCACGGTATTGATTTAAATATTACTTGTTCAATGGTCTTCACCATTTCCTCAGTGGGTTTGTATTTGGAAGAGCTATCAATGGCATTTTTGTTATTAATGATTATTTCATTATTTTATAAAGGAATGCTGTTTTTCAAACTATTTATTTCTTAACTCAGAGCTACTCAGTTTTGTTTTCAAAATGATTTTACAATGTCTATTGACTACTAACTTCATTCAAACACCCAAAAATATGAGCCTTAGCTTTATTCCAGTGTGTGATATTGTATGATCAAAGCTTCATGTGAGAATAGAAAGATATTAGCCGCATTGCAAACTGCCTTTTTGATTTGTACAAACGGATTATCTTTGAAACTAGAGAGTAGCTACATTAAATATGTCACAAGAACCGCGGTACCAAGTTGATGCCAAAATTCTCAAGGTACTCATTGTTCTACGGTACAGTAAGGACCGGGAATCAGGGCTCGACACTAATTCCATCCAGGGAATGAGAGAATATTTTGCATGTAATTTTACAAAAAATCCGCGTTGAAATTGGCAGGAGGAGAGCTAGTAACGTTAGCTGTTAGCTGCCGCTGGACAGCACAGTCCTGCCTAGCTAAATAACCAAGCTAACAGCTACACACGGAGGTTGCATTGAGTTACATTGTGATGTGTTCAAGCGCTGGTCAGTAATAATTTGTATTGGGTGAATGTAAATTATAACGTTATCATGATGTGTTTGAATGTAATCTTGTGAAAATTAGTTTTTGGCAAAAAACCTTCAGCGGCTCATCAGGGTCTGACCTGATCGGATTGGCTCTCGAGAATCATGGAATTTAACTGGTATTGGTATCGACTACGAAATTGCTGGTATCGTGACATCCCTAAATTACAGGAAATTAAACACAGTGGGAAGGCTTGTTGACCATCCCCTAGCTTTAGGAGTTTGTCCGACTCAATATTTAAGTCTTTCTCTTCTATTTAGCTGATGTCTCTGTTCTGTCTCTCCCAATTACTGCACATACAGTATAGAGAGGAGAGTTCTGTCAGGGGTTGGTTAATATGAAATATCCTCCGGAGAATAACTGTACTATATGGGGCCTGATGGCTGCTCCACTTTGGCTCTTCCTCTCTGTGTGTGTGTGTGTGTGTGTGTGTGTGTGTGTGTGTGTGTGTGTGTGTGTGTGTGTGTGTGTGTGTGTGTGTGTGTGTGTGTGTGTGTGTGTGTGTGTGTGTGTGTGTGTGTGTGTGTGTGTGTGTGTGTGTGTGTGTGTGTATAACTGAAAACTAGAAACAAACTGGGCCAAAGTAGCAGAACAACCCTCAGTGGGCAATTTCCTCTCTACTTTGGTTCCCTCTCGTCTACCTGAGCTTTATTTTACAAAGTCTCCAAACCAAGCTGTTTTAGTTACAGCACAGTGGCCTGTAATTGACCTCCTTTTCTATGGGACCATCAAGCAGTCTTTTTGTTTTTGTGCGTTTGTCTTTGTGTACATTGGAACACTGTACATGTACTACAGATACGCATGAATACACACTCGCACACACCTGACTCTTGCTCTCTGTTTTGATTTCAAATGGAGCTCTTCTGCTGCCCAACAGTTTAAGCGTGAGCATTCACCGTTCTAGACCCGGAGGCTGCGGTGAGTCAGCCACCCAAAAGTACCACTGATCTATATAATTTAATGTAATACTCCCCAGCAGGGCTGCGTGTGAATTTGTATTCTCATTGCTCCAAGCATTCATTCACTCAGCATTGACACGGAAGGTATTTTTAAGACTTGGAATTCAGCTTGGGATGGACATATATTTTGGTTATTCTTTTGATCAACAAAACACACACATTTGCTTATTTTACTAAAGCGTGACAGATTCATATCTACAAAGGGTGTAGTGAGTAAGGCTCAGCTTTCTGGAACAACATACACCCCTTCTGGACTTGGATTGAATTCCTCCAGATGCTTCTATGCCTGAAACATTTTGTCATCTTCTCAGCCATCCCACCATCTCAGCAAATAACAAATACTGCTACTATAATTTAACATTCTCTAAAAAAAAAGATACATGTACATTTTCAGTGGAATGATCTTCTTTGTTATATTGTATTTGCCAATTTGTCTGATACAAGTTTCTCAGTTATGCTCTGTTTGAATTAGATTAATGGAACCAATTCATATACACATTCCCATCTCCCCCAACTTTAAACTCTCCCCTCTTCACCCACAACAAGGTGCCTTAGGCGACTGCTGGCCAGACGAGGCTAGCTGCCTACCAACAGACCTCCCTTTCAGCCCCAGCGTTTCCAAGGTGATTAGTCGCCATGCCGGCCATCTCGCTGTCGGCCCTGACGACCCACCTGACAGTTGGCCTAGCCGAGAGAGCACCGCCTATGCTGGGGGCGACGAAAGGGAGCAAGAAGGTTCAGACCGAAAACAGAAGAAGAAGAAGAAAAGGCGACAGAAAGATGAGGGCTCTTATGAGCACCTCGAGAGTAAGGGTCACCCTGAGGTGCAAACACAGGAAGAAAACACTCCCCCAACAGAGGAATTCTACCACAGGATTGGCCCGAGGCGGGATAGAGGAGATGGTGGCTGGGAGGAGCAACTTGGTAAAAGTGGAGGCCGGGGGAAGAAGGGTAAGAGCAGGAAGAAGCTTCCGGAGGAGTGGGGCGTGTCGGCAGAACCGTTTGTCCCTTCAGCTGCAGCGACCTCTCAAGTCACAGAGGAGGTGATGATGGAACTGGGGAGTTCTGTTCAGGCAAACAAGGAGGCCTCGTTTGTGGACATGGACGCCAACCAGAGCCCCTGGAAAAAGGAGGTCTACCCCGAAGAAGGCCTGGTCCCTTCCCCCCTGTCTGAAGACCTATTCTCCCCAACAGTTGCTTCCATCAACCCAGTGGTGCTGAACAGCGAGCTGAAAGCCACAGCGGCTCCCTTCACTATGCCCTCCACCACCAACAGTGCAGCACCTGGCTCCTTCCCCATGGCTCCTTGCCCTGGTGATCTATTTGACCTCCTGATGGATACTGAAAATGCAAGCTTAGGCAACAGCAGCCAGGTCCTATCACCCAGTGGTGACATGGTTGGCAGCGCAATGTGTAACACAAGTTCCCTCCAAGAGTCTTGTGTGCGTGGCATACCTGAGGGAGACACCTCTGCTTTTAGCCCCGCCTCCCAGCCAAGCCCAGGCTTTTCCCCGAAAGGTGAGGTGTTAGCCTCTGCCCCACCTCTCTCACCCTCAGATGCTTCATGGCTCCTGAACGACTCCAACGTGAGCAGCAGCAGCGAGCTATTTGACTTCAGTGACGTGAGCACTTCAGGTCATCCTTTAACCTTGGGGCTGTCCTTTGACACTCCTTGCCCAGCCCCTCTCCGCTCCCCTAAAACCACAGCGCAGGAATTCCAACCCAAAGAGCACAAAGATGCCAAATCGGCCCAGAAGCAACCCAAGAAGTCTCGTTCTTCATCGTCCTCCTCTGTAAAGAGTCCCACCTCCCCAGGGGCAAAGAATTTCCCTCCACTAGCATTTCCAGCCATCAGCCCCTCCTCCCCTCAAGCGACAAGCCCAGGATCTGGTCTTAACCCTACAGCTAAGCCCTTCTTTCCCAGCTTTGCTGATTCCATGGAAGAACCAGCCGTGGTCCCTCCAGTTACCCCCATCATCGAAGGTTGGTTGCGGTCAGCCCTGGACAAAATAGAAGTTAATCATAGAGTAACAAAAAATGAACACAAATGGTTTATTGCCATGCATGGTGTATTCATTCAGCTTGAGTCTTTCAGATATTTGCAACCTAATTCAAACGCCATTTTGGGCAAGATCGATTGCTTGGGTGTCTTGTACTCATTGGTGGTTAGATGAATTATCAAACCCTTGCATGGACAAATTTTTCTATAAACCTGGCTGGGGCTTTTTGGCTTGTCCAATTTTGACTGTTTCTGAGTGACTAACGCATGGGCTCAAGTGTTGACCAATTGAGGCTGTGGATTGGCTTGACTCTAATCTGTGAGTATCTCAATTCCAAATGATGCACTGCTGGGATGTTCTCATAATTAACAGTGTTGCTATTGACGGGTGTGTTACTACTAACCAATCACGGAGTCTTTCTCCTTAGCGACACCACTAGACACCCTCACCAAATCCAAACCAACCTTCTCTTTCTCTCTTCTGTCCAGATGATGTGTTAACACTGTAATCATGCTCTGTTTTCCCTTGCTCCCGGGGCTGAGGTGTCTCTCTATGTTCTCTCTCGTGTGTCCAATTAACGCCGTTTTCCTCACGAGCCGCCAGTTTCTTAACTTCTCCTAGAAAAGGATGTTGAAGGAAAAGGATTTGTTGGTGTCATGTTAACACTCTCTGTTGTCACGCATCAACAATTCACATTCTGTTGTGTCTCCTAAGTAGACATCACTTTTAAACTATATAAAATGGTAATTGTTTTTTCTTTGTCGATTTTACTTCCATGTTCTGTGATGACTGCTGCCTTGGCTGCTCCTCCATCATAGGTGAGTCCTACTTTAATTCCTTGTGGCTTTGTTGTAGTTTTTCTTTCTGCATTATTATTGAGACTAGTCACTGGGATGATTATAGAATGATTGACAGAAGATGCAGACAGGTAAGTGCAAAATTCCTGTTTTTGAATTTCATGGTTAGTATTTGAAAGCACAGGAGACATCTGAAGAGTGTCTTTTTGGTGACGTTAGGATGGCATCTTTTCGAGATGATGTTGTCCTCTTGGCTTCGTCGAGCCACAACCTGCGATGTGCACAAGAGCAGGTTGCTCCACTTCTGTTGCTCTACTTTGTTTTCCAACCCTTACCTATGGTCATGAGCTTTAGGTGATGATGAAGAGAATGAAATTGACCCTTTGCTAAGTCCCGCCTCTCTACACAGAGTGGCCAGTCATAGCGTAGCATTGGCCAGTTCTGGCCAGGTTCCTAAAACTATCCGACTGTGCTCCATAGACTCTAATGCATTCTTGTCCGATAGTCTTCATTTTCCGGCTGTTTCTTTGGATTTTGGCAGACTGGGGAATAATAATGTTTATGTCGCAGATAAGCGGTTAAAAATAGAACAGTTTGTCTTGTGTGTGTTAATAGATTAAGATCAGAGTTAAAAGATTCAAGGGAGAGTCCAAAGGGAGCTGTTGAGCGAATGAATGTCCAGCTCTTGTTTTAGTGTGGAAGGAATTTGTTGCATTGTTACTCGTTTAGGAGAAGAGTTTTCTGCAGACTGGTAAATAATGAAGTTTACAGCAACCACAGATGGGAAACCAAAAATAGAATAGATTAACACTTTGTGCATTAGTGTGTGGATGTGACCTGTATATCTTGAGTGTATATGTACGTAAGTGCATTTCGGTGTAGTGTGTATGCATGACTGAGTGAGTGTGTGTGTGAGTGTGTGTTGCTGTGATTATGGAGATGCAGAGTTCCAGTGGAATCATTTCCTTGTCTTTCCTCTCAGCTCTTCCTGTCTCTTCCTGTGACAAGGACTGAGCAAGCCTTCAGCTCTCCACAGGAACAGCAGAGTGTCAAACATGACTATTAAGCAGCTTTGATCAATGTCTTCCGCAAGAACAGGAAGGGCCCGCATTTAGTGTTTTTGCCACTTCCACATCCCATATATTGCAGCTTTGTGGATGTAAAGTACATGTCCTTTATCAGATTTGACGTACTTGATGTGCACATTGCTTTTTGTCTGGTGTGTGTGTGTGTGTGTGTGTGTGTGTGTGTGTCTGTGTCTGTGTGTGTGTGTGCGCTTGTATAAATGCGTGTACATATGAGAGAGAACGAGCAAGACAGAGTGCAGCTGGCTCTGTCTTCCCCTCTGCGTAATGAGACCTTTTGTCAGTGTCCAGGGGTGGGTCTCTGTCACCAAGAGTGCTATTTAAGCCTTGTACAAAAGATAAGAAGCCATGTGGAGCACAATAAAGAGCAACGCTTTGGAGGGTTACAGACAGGGGATACAGTACAGCGAAGAAGAGAGGGATATAAAAAAAATTAAATCCATAATAAATTGGAGTTCGAAACAAAGAAAGGCTTTTGGGTACTTCTGAAATATATTGTCTATGTACCACAGGTAGAGAGAGAGGCAAAGGATGAAGGGTGAAGAGGGGAGGGAGACTTGTGGTGGATAAAGGAATATGAAGAGTTGAAAAGAATGCTGGCACGGAACGGATAAGGATTATTTATAAACCCTTCTTGTAATGGCAGAGAGATATACAGGAGTAAAAGCGAGAGGGAGAAGCCCAGATAGAGATGGAGAACAATGTAAACCTGAGGGAGGGTAGTGTTTCAAACACTGAGGGAAAAGATAGAGGGAGGTTCAGAGAAGTACTGAGCCTCTATAGAGAACTTAAGAGGGAGACACATAGACAAATGTGGACAAAAATGAGGGAACATACCTGCACCAGACAGAGTTCTAGGTAGATCCTCAGTAGCCACACGTGTTGGTTTAACGAGCTACCAACTGAAGCTGATTCAGCACATAGTTGTTCTAATTCATTATTGTGTATTTTTTTTTAGACCTAGAAAAATGATTTTCTGTCTATTTTATTATAATTTTTTCCGGAAATAATAGACAACCCAGAGTACCACGTGTACCCTTCTGACTGCACATGACAACTGCCTTCACATTGTTTAACCGTATACAAGTCTCCGTGGATCACCCACACATTGAAAATGAATATAAATAATGCACTGTGCTAGAATGACATTAAATAGACTTTGGGCTGTACGTCTGTCTGTCCGTCCATCCGTCCCATTTTAGTGAACGTGATATGTCAGGAACACCTGGAGCAAATGTCTTCCAATTTGACACTCGGACTCGAGGATGAACTGATTACAATTTGGTGGTCAAAGTTCAAGTTCACTGGGACCTCACGAAACACGTCCATAACTCTAATTCTAATGCTAATTATGACTTTTCACACAAATGTCTAATTGGATAAAATTATGAAGTGATGACATTTTGGACAGGCACTGATGTAAACTGCCACTGGACTGGTCGGCGGAGGGACACAGCCGCGAGGCGCTAATCCTCATTATACAGTATTCCAATCAAATGATTACATGTCACTTGTGTAGAGCCCACAGAGAAAATATCACCAGACTCTGTTCCGTCTCAGTTCTACAGATCGATTTAGCGTCTTTCTTAGTGGCATTGTTTTGGTTTTGGTTCAGTCTCACCATTCTCATCACCCTTGTTTCCAGCAGCAGCAGGCAGCTGTTTTCTGTTAAAAAGCAAAAAAAAAACACCTGTTCAGAACCAAACTGCAGAGACAAAACGTTAGCAACTAGCTGGTGAACATAGTAGAGCGTTTAGCAGCTGGAGAGCCGGGTGTATATTTCAGTAGTTGGTGGAGACCAAAACAGAGCTAGAGTGAACAATGGACTTACATTCGCCAGGTGCCACAAACAGGACTACAAGCAGAATGCTAATGATGAGTTGTGTCTGCTGGATATGTAAATAGCTAATAGTTTGATAACACATTCACCATAACCACTTCATTAAGTGATAATATGTTATTATTGTGTTTGAAGCTAGTTTTCGCTGTTAACGCAAGTGGCTAAAATGATTTATGATTCTCGTGATACGATTTTTTTTCTTCTCCAAACGTGTTAATTAAAATAAGAAAATCGATGTGGCACCAACTTAACCAGGAGGACATTCAGGACACATAGCAGCAACATTGCTCCCTCTCTCTCAGACAGAGCTAAAACACCACCGCTGTGGACCTGCCTCCCTGCACAGACACACATACAGTACACATCTGAGTCATCAAACTATTCGAGGACAAACACAAATCCTCAAGAGGCAGGCATGCGTGACTATACTGTATCAGCGGTCTATTTTTACCACATAGGGCTTTTCGCTGTTCTTTGGGCTCATTTCATTGGGGAGCAGGCTGTTAGATGGTAGCCCAGAAGGGACATTTGTACAGTATGGTCCCATCACTCAACTGGGGTGAGCTAATGGCTTCAGACGGCTTTGGGGGAAGTGTTGGGTTTTTCGCCTCGTTGGCACCATTGGAAAGGACAACAGCTAACTGTGGGACAAGAACGTGAGTCACTCTGTTTTCAGAAGGTGCTTCAGCAACAGACTGAACCCGCAGAGAGATGGCTCCGGGCCAGCAGTGTCGGCTGTGCTTAACATTTTATATATTTTGATATTAACCTTTTAAAAAGGCACTTGTATTTTGCAAAATTCGGTGAGTTTGAGATTTGTCTTCTGCATTGGAAAACTGCTCTGAATGTGCAGCACACATGTTGTATTCATTTTGATTTTGTGCGATTTATTGTGACTATTTTTTATATTTTTGTGACGAATGTTTTTCACGACTGTATGCCCACAAAGGATATTAATAACATTAAATCATCAACGGTTGTATGCATTCACAAAATCCCATCATGCGGTTTTCCTACGCTCCACACTCATCTCTACTAAAACGGGCAAATGTAGGTTATCTAACATAACATTACGAATAGAAACACACATTCATCATCCACCTGTGCCTCACATCTATCAATGCACATCTGAATTAGACCACGAGTCAGAGAATTATTATTCTTCCCAGACACACCAAAGGTCAGTGTAAATGGCTTTTTCAAATGGCAAAATTTAAAAACCAAAGTGAAATAGTCATTATCAGCTCCATGTTTCAACTGTACTTCAATAACTGCTCAAGAGTATATTCCTGTTTCCAATAATTACCCCCTTTTTAACTTCTCAGAATCAATTGCAAATCCTGCTAGTTCAAGCACCACCCAACATCGTATTGCTGTTAATGCTATTAGACCTTTCTTAATTGTTCTTACACCCTGTTGAGACTTCCAGAACCACAGAGCACTTTATAAAACTGTTGTGACATGCTGGGTACCAACCTCCATCACTATTAAACTAAACTTTATGAATTGAATTTGGTGGAGTTGCCCCTAAATGTAATATTCTACTACACTCTATTGCAGTCATCCCATCTGACAAGTGTGATAAGAGGCCCCTTTGCCAGAAGTTTACTCCAAACTAAACATGACTTTGCAAGCATCTATGTAGACCATACACATATAATGAATCTCCTTTGTGCTCTTCTAAAACTGTTCCTCCTTAAAAAGAAGTTGACCTGATTTCCAATTTAGCATCGGGACTTGATGTTCTGGGCTTTGCTTAGGCAGCAGGTAACAGCAGGAAACAAACAAATGCAGATGCTTCATTACAGAAGGGCCAATGTCGGAACCCATCGGTGGTGGGACTCATGGTGATTCAGCCTCTGGCGACAACGGCCATGCTTTCTGGGGTTCTAGTGTAGCCAGCAGATATCCAGACCAAGATTTCCTCTTTCGTCCGATTGTCAACTCAAGACACGAGAATTGGAGTTGAGATGCATTAGATGTTCAGAGATTTGAAACAATGCACAAGTGTGAAGTGAACAATAACTATTGTCTCTCAGAAGGGTGGAAGAAGCGAGATTTTGTTGCACCACCGCACAAAACAAAGCATCTTTCCCCGAGGCAAATCGCAACACGAACCAGAAGCTTTTACTGCTTTTAAAAGCTGCAAGTCTCAAAGACAGATTATCAGAGCAGGCAGCACTGTGCACCGCTCATCCTTTGTGCTTCAGCCGCGAGAAGAAGGGTCCATTAGCACCTTCTTCTGATAGAACTGTGGCCAAAAAAAAGCTCTAATTGGAGGAAAAAACACACACACTTTAGGCAATTCATGTTGAAAGTCTTTAGGTGATAATGAAGCTATTAACAGCATCCTTATTTATCACTTTAGTCATTTACTCCTTTAGCTTGATGGCTTCGCTGTGAAACAGTCCCACACAGATTTACTTGTTTAGCTTTAACTAGATGAAGGAGGCTGTGGACTTAAATTCTAGACAAAGTGTTGATAAAGGTCAAAATGTTATTTTCAAGTTTCCAGTGGTAGACAGATAGACCCTTTGGGGAGGGACCAGACCGAGGAAAGAGCAGGGAGTTGCCATAGAGACGAAGGATCTTTATGTTGCCCTAGGAACAGCAACAGATGCTGGAGTTAATGAGACGCTACATTGACAGCACACTTGCTGATGGTACCGATTCTGTTGATAGAGACTCACACACACAACTATTAAATGGCCATAAAGCAGTTACAACTCTACTGTGCCATTATTTCAGATCATTATGAATCATTATATCATCTCCCCATTAACTGCTAGATTCTCTTCTAGAATTTGAAACAAATTATGATTTCCAATTGGGTACATATCAGTCATTTTCTACATTCTTCACAGTAATTAATATTGACATCCAGTTTGCAGCTACCTGTAATCTAGCTGGCTCCTTGTTTACTGTTAGTGATGTACCTGGTGTCTAAAATGTAATCCTTTAGCAGGACCAGGCAGTAAGGCACTCTATTAGAGCTGAAGAAATACCAATCTACCAACAAGAGCCTCAAAAGGGCAAGGGGCATTGATTGTTTATTTTTTTATTTTGAACAAATTAATTAAATACATGTTATTGTATTTCTTTAATTAAAGTTTTACAAAACAATATTGTATTTCAACTCCAAAATCTCACTCTTTGATCCACAATAAAACCATGCGTCCAACTAACAGAAGAAAGGAACCCGCAGTTACCAATCATTCTGAAGGCTGTCTGAAGCTTTTACATGTTGCTGCAAAATGATGTTAAAAATAAAATAAGTACAGTATCTGAGGAGAGTGTCTGAAGGAGGATATTTGCTAAAACGTTTCAAATTGAAATCCTTTGCCTCCATATTCCCCAAGGTGCTACACTAGGACCCGTTCTTTTCTCACGTCATACGTCCTGTTTTCCAAAAACACAACACTGCTTTTCAGTATTTCATCCCCATTTACTTACATCTAGAGCATAATGATCAAACTAACACACCTTATTCACCGTCATTAGGAAACAACAATAATCCCGGATGACTTCGAACTTCATTAGTTTATGATGACCTAACAGTTCCACAGTTTTATTATTTGGACCTGCTTACTCCTCATCTGGGGACCTTCAATGCAAATAATCTAGGTGTCGTATTTCATTCAGCTTTGAAATTTTACAAACAAATAAATCAGTTAGTCAAATCTAATCCACAGATATATGGTTACATGGCTCTCTCAAAAATAATCTTTTATCAGTTTGTCTCACTCCATTGAACCCATCAGTAACCAATTCAAGACATTTTCACTCATTGGCCTTAAACGGTGCCTTGAACCTTTTCTGCCCGCAGTAATGACCTTTAGGCAGCTGGTACTGCATGTTGTCATTTGTGGTTGCCATGACAATAATGCAATAAAGACTGTTGCTGCTGAGATCCATCTCTTCTTTTATGATTGGAAGTCTGAGGAAACAAATCTGAACACAAACCAGCAGAAAGCTCATGGAGCAATGTAGGCAGCCGCGTAACAGAATGTAGCTACGGATAAAAGAGGCGTGCTACTGTCTAGGTTTTTACAGTAGTAGGTTTTTGGCAAGGGATTGCACTGCACAAACCTCAGCGGGAGGCAGTCAGTCGCAGCAAAGCCTCCACCATCTTAATTATGCAAAACAAGTAAACAAGACAGGCGCTGGTGCGTTTCTGTACCAGTCTGTGAAATATGGAGATATCCTAAACCAGCAGGCAGCAGGGGGACCGAGACGAGACAGGAGGAAGGAAGGCGGATAAAACATGGTGGGACTCAGTGCCAGAACAGTCAATCACACATTCAACATTGAAAGTTCAAGTTCCCGCCATGCACGTGTCACATTATATTGAAAGTAGTGCAGTGTTCCGTTCTCCTGGCGGTTCGGAGCCTGTGTCCGTTTGAAGAGCTTGGCCTTTCGGAACAGGTCGATTGCTTGGTTCCCAGTATTGCTGCTTTCAGCGTTGTCGTGGGGGCATTGGCCGTTCAGGAGCAATGGCCGTTTGTAATGTGCGTGGTTATTTCTCGGTACGGGCGGATGGTTCGGTTCCTAGTTTAGCTTCTTACAGCGTTCTCGGGGGACATACCCATTCGGAGCGTGTTGTCCGGAAACGCCTGCCCGTACGGAGCGGAACAATTGTGTGGACCCCGGAAGTGCTGCTCACGGTGTTGTCGAGAAGCACTCATTGCTCGTTGACTACAGAGGAGTGAAGAAGAGCTCACTTGTAACATAAGTTCTCGAGGTCTGCAAAGGACACACAAACGTACTAGTTGGATGTGTCAAGAGCCTTTCACCTTTCACAGGCTGCGATAAAACCTGAAAGCTGTATTTTAAAAAGAAGAGGAGAGTGATAGATGGGGAGTGGGGCGGAGGGGTGGGGCGGGGGGGTGACTGAACTGTCACTGGGATGAAAATAATCTCCCAGAGCACGCAGGATGGAGTGATGGTAGAGCGCCTGGTGCTGCGGTCGTTTTTTCCAACCTGCGACAGCCGGATGAGTGTCTGGCTGTGACACAGGTTGACTAATCCTGAAAATGGAATTGAAATGCCACCTGAGGCTTAATATAGAGCTGACTTTGTTTCACTTGAGAAGTAACACCAAACAACAGGACCTGCAGGTTAGCAATAACGGGTCCCACCCTCAGACACAACACAGGGCTGGTGTACAATAACGTAACATGGACTTATGCCCATTGGCGAATGGATTGTATATTTTGTATATATATATTTTTTTATGTTTAAATATTTTAAATTGAATTGAATGTTGAAATTCACATTCTTCTATAAATGTTTATTCATGTAACTTTAACGGTATGGCTTGCAAGCTCCGCCCTATTCCAAAGCTCTTCGGCTCCAAAGACACTGAACCATGCCGCCGTCGAGAAGATCTGCCATTATGAAATATGAATATGAAAATTACAAAAATTAAATGATCGACCAACCCTAACATAACACAAAAGATATTTCTCATGTATTTCTAAAATCTTTATTGAATTTTAGTTTTTTTCTCAGGTGGCTTTGATATCATATTAGATTTGTCATTACTATGCACTAGCCCAATTTCTAGCTGCCCTCAATCATCACATAAACACCAAAAATACATAGTTAATTATTTTTCTTTTAATTTTCTTTTTTATTACCTGTATAATTAACTTTAGGATAGTAGTGGTAACAGATACGGATGCCACATTTTCCATGTATCCCGTCTTTCTTTATTCTGTAGATTAATACCATCCCACGCAGCATTGTTCCTCGTCCAATTAGCTTCCAGCTCGAGGAGCCGAGCCCGGCACTGTGTGCCGCTGTCCGAATGCGTGCCTTCTGGGATAATGAGGGAGATGGGAGGAGGAGTGGAAAAACTGTAGGTGGAGCGGAGATGTCTATTTTGGCCAGGGGCGCCAGATTCATTCATTATGAATAATGAACTTAGATTAGGCAGCTGCTTCATAGGGAATAGTAGAGCCGATGGGTATTATGACATTAATTAATAAAAATGAATGAGACACCCTCTTCGCTCTCAAGTATTCACTATTTAGCCAACTTTGAATATGGTGACAATAAATAACACATGGCCGGCTCGCGAGTGGACCGGCTGGTCAACGCTCGTGGGCATCCAAGGGAGAACAGTATCATCTGAGCAGCCCCGTGTTCAATTTCCTGTGACACTTATGTCAAACATTGGAAATAATAATCTCCTCCAGAAGAATTCACTTTGTTCTCAGATTCAAAATTGCCAAAATTCTTTTGGCTAAAAGTTCAAGTTGAGGTTTTGTATTGGAAAGTTAACCTTGTACAATAGTGCTGCCTGTGTGTACTTCTAGCTTCTAGAGGGAACCATCTTCTCTCTGTCGCCGTGCGTATATACTATATGTTCATGTGTTTTTCAGTGTCCGCTCCCATTTGTCCATCTTCATGTCAAATCAAGCCAAATACAATTCCATGTTCATCCATCATTCATCACTCTGTTGCCAGACTGGTTTCTTAGGAACTGCTTTCTTTTGCCTGATGACTGTAATTACCACAAAGACACCGACGACTGGAACACACTCTTTGACCTGAGGCAAGAGGCAGAGTAGATTATGTAGCCTATTAATAACCCTCCCTCCTCCTCACACGCAGACACACACACACACTGTTAGCTTTCAATTCCATCACCCACCTTTTCTCCATCAGCCCCTGATTCCTCAGACGATACCCCCCGGAGCCCCCACGCCCTCTCCCCCCCACACAATCTCCACCAAACATCCCCTCCAACCATTTCCCCCCCAACCCACCACGTGGTTGGAGCCCGGCACGCTGATGAGAAGCCAGTTGCCATAGCAACAGGAGGCAGTTGCTTTGGCGACTAATGGGGAGAGGGGCTGTGGAGGAAACAATAGATGTTTTAGTGAGGATGGGGGTGTTGTGACGGGCTGCAAAGGAGATGCGATTGAGCTATAAATAGACGTCACTAAAGACTCTGAATCCATCCGTCATCCATTCCTCCAACACCCCCCGCTGAGATGATCCTCCTCTCTCGCCACACCTGTGTTCACCACTCCTTCTCTCTCTCTCTCTCTCTCTTTGTACTTCCAGAGGTGAAGTACAACAAAAAAATGTCTCTCTGTTTTTAGGCCACTGCAATGGAATCTTTCACTTTTTTTAGCTGACTTGCTGTCTGGCAGTTTCAGATGTAGCTCAGCTCATGAGTAACCTGCTTGGGAGTGTTTAGTACAACCTCATTACAAGACCATAGGGCTGGATGATATAAACATCAGATGGAAAGACAGCAGAGATGAGCACTGCTTCAGAGAAACTTGTAGAAACAACAGCCAGAATTAGAAGATATCAATATCACAGTATATATTGATATCAGCTGGTATATTGACATTTTTGCTGTATCTCCCAGTCCTTCGAGACATGAGAGCAACATGGCAGTATCGGAAGGAAACCGCAATCTTCTATTGTGGAAAACACAGCTGTTTTCTGTCTTTACCTGACTCAACGGGGCCATTTAAATTGGCATGTGGCCCTTTGATTGACCACAGCTTTTGTTTGGTCTCTATGCCTTCATTGCAGCCTGCATGGTAGGGCTGTATATTGGAAAAAACATTGAGATGTTTTCCCTGCAATATATATTACAATATGAAAAAATATAGGAATTTTCACCCTCTCGGGAGAAAATGTTGTAGTTACATTTTAAAGTGCAATTATATCAATGTAGTGCACTTTGAGAGCAAAACGAAGAGCTTGTGCTCTTGTAAACAATGTCTATGCAGACCCCCTGGCGAACTGCGCAAGTTTTCAAGCAGCAACAAAGTTGCAGCCTGACCCGTTTGAGTGAATTTGCCGACATCACACCTCCTGCGATGTGACTATTACGCACATCACCATGTTGATGCTGCAACAATATATTGTGCAGCCGCACTGCCCCGGTTATTAGGCACAGCACTTCTGTCGCCCAGTGGGATTACACAAGACTTTGTGTAGTGTGTGTGTGTGTGTGTGTGTGTGTGTGTGTGTGTGTGTGTGTGTGTGTGTGTGTGTGTGTGTGTGTGTGTGTGTGTGTGTGTGTGTGTGTGTGTGTGTGTGTCTATGCCAGCCAACCAGCCAGACAGGGTGAGGTCATCCACTTGGTGGGCTGTGTGTTTGTCCCCACGGGACTCTGGTGTCCGATTTTTACTTCAAGGGGCAAGCAGACAAAGAGAGAAGAAAAAAAGAGAGAGCGATGTGACATAGAGGACAGTACACTCGCCTCCAGCGTGTCTGCCCACCTGCCAGCATGTCTACCCGTCTGTCTGTCTGTCTGTCTGTCTGTCTGTCTGTCTGTGCAGGTGGGATGTGTTAGTGACGATGACTCTGATGTGACCGTACAGTGATTTTGGTGGAGGCATGCCGCCTTTTTAATGGTGTCCGAAACATGTCTGCGTCGTCGGGAGCTGTTTGAGAGAGACTGATGGGTGGACTACGCATCTCTTCCGACTATATCTGGAATAAAAAAAAATAAAAATTGATGTACCTCTCTTAGTACTCTAGTAGCACTTAAATGGCACGTATTCATAGCACTTGGTAGTTTGGCTTTCTTGAGGAATTGTACTTTCTTGATTTTTGTTGTTCTGGGTTTGAACTCCCTTGGTTGAATGCACTTATTATAAGTCGCTTTGGATAAAAGCGTCTGCTAAATGTAATGTAATGGACTGAAGGAGGGGGGAAGAACTACAGTCACCTCCATCATAGGTGTCCTGTTTTACCGTCCAGTTACTGGCAGTTACACCTGCCAGCCAGTCACGGCTGGGAGTGTTCTGTGGTCACGTTGTAAATGTGTATATACTTAACTTTGAGTGTCAAACTTTTTTGTTTTTTCAAGTTTTTATTTCACAATGTCACATAAAAAAAAAAAATTCTCCCAAAACACCAAGAGCAGACCCTAAAACTGTGCTCCGCTGCTGCCTGATTGTTACTGACACGCCCCCTGCTGAGCATCTCCTCACACTTCCTTGAAGTCGGAGCTCACGGCGGGTCACCGAAATACCAAAACTGCGTGCACCGGAATGAAAAATGCCATTATCCCAGAGGCCAAGTCCCGCCGTTCACTGTGCTCCACCACAACAACAACAACAACAACAACAACAACAACAACAACAACAACAACGGAGACCTTCTCCGTCATACATGATTTTGTGTGTGCATGAATACGGGAGATCAGATAGAAAGCTGGAAAGCAAATTCAGACCATGTGCATTAAAACAAGACATATATGGTACAAATATTTGTAAACCAGGGAAAATTTGGGGTTGATGCCATGACTTTGTGAGAGCGATTTGTGAATGAAATTCTTTTTCCTAAATGGAATGATGCCAGTTTATCAGGTAAAAATGGAGATTATTTCTCTGTTGATATGATATAAGAGAGCAGGGATCTGTGGATGGCACTGTCTCCTTTCTGCCTATAAAGATGGCATAATTTAATAACTACTGTCTGGAGTAAGAATTTGTAATGAAGACGATGGATTTAATTGCTTGATTCAGTCACCACTCCTACATCGTTGTGATTTATTTATCTATTTTGATTCATAAACATGAATTATTCATAATAAAATAAGGTATTTTGTTATTTGAAAGTGAAATAAATTAGATTATAAATATACTCTACATTGCCATTAACACATTGATTGCTGTTTACCACTTGTTTCTTATTTATTGAGGCACGCAAGCGTGGATTTTAGTTCTGACAATGACTGCTGTGTTTTTTAGTATAGAGATGCTTTGTCATGTTACACAGAGTTCTCATTTGAATCATTTTTTTTCCGCTCGCAACATTAGCTTTGGTGCTGGGGGCAACACTATACATATGGGTTCATGTGTGCCTGGTCCAAGACTAGCCACAGAAAATGTACTGTTTTGTTAGATATCTATACATTCATTTGTTTTTCAGTTTTGTCCATCGGCTGCCAAGGAAAGATTTACTCTTGCTTTCAAGTGGCTCCCCACCTTTCCCTTTTCCAATGCCAGCTTGGCCTGACTCTTTTTTTCCAGCGGGGAAACATGGGAAGAAAACAAAGCTCTTGTTAATTTTGTGTTTTATGAAGCAATTCTTCCTGTAGGCATGAAGTACCATTTGGCAGTTGTGCTTCTGTTGAGTAAACCATCAGAACTCCAAATGAACAAGATTGTTTGTCAGAACTTCTTTTAAGAAGTTCTGGGGAAAATATCTGTGAAGATTGGCAAAAAAAACTAATTTTGCAGTTTTTACAGTTCAATTGGGTTTGATATTGAAATTAGGATCAAAGAAAGGTAAAGTTAAGGTTATGATGAAGGTACTGTTGGATATGTTTTTATTTTTTATTTATTTAAAAGACACATCATTGATGTACCATTTATCGTACTTCATTGACAACTGAATCCTCAAGTGAGGTCCAGTGAGTTTCTTGTTTGTTAAAGCACAAAGCAAGATGCCGTTGACGGCAGCTTTGTACCCTTCAGCTCTCGATTCTGTCCTGTCATGGTGTCGGGAGACGATGTGTGGATCCATACCGAATCTCCTGTCCAACTTTCCTGTACCCTCACTTCCTGCGTCCTTTGTTGCCCTTTCTTTTTCACTTTGACCCCTTTGTGCCTTTCTTCTACCCCTCCTCCTTACTCCTTCAAAACTCTGATCTCTCCACCCTTAACATACATCTTGTTCTACGTATAACTTTCTTCCGTCTCCTGCCTCATCTGGCTGCCCTGGTCATTTCTATCTCTTTTTTTTCTGCTCTTTTACTCCCAAAGATGGCCAACCTTCATCTCCTACTTAACACACTCGGTCCTCATCCCTGTGCTCTGCTTCTGCCTCCCTCTTTCTGCCCTCATCTGTCTGCCTCCCTGCCCCTGTCTGCCTGTTACAAACCATTGTTTTATGCCGACGTTCAGCCTTCAGTCCAAACCAACAACAAGAAGAACGTCTGTAACCTGCAGCTATTTTGACTGGCACTAGACACACAAACGCAGACACACACATTCAAAGCTCAGCACAGGACAACAGAACCATCTCTCTCCCTCGTGCCCACTCTCACTTTCGCAATCACATACTGACCTTTGCCTAAAATGCATGCTGGGTAGCCTTTGATGATCCCTCCATATGTCTTTGACAGTTTATGTATATTGAACATAGTATATATAAAGATTGACAACATGACGGCTCTCCAAAAGGGAAGCCAAAACATCTTGATCGTCCTCTGGTGGCTGGCTGCAGTATTGGTCATAAACCCCGCCCCCTCCATGTTAGCGGATGGGACATGGGCCAAAAAAATAATAATCAAAGAACACGTCAAATACAATTTACCCAAAGGTGTCTCAGTCATTTAGTTGTTATAGCGCTGATGTATGTTCAAGTGTTTTCTGATGGGTTTGGTTTTAATAATTTATTTGATGCAGCAACTAGGTAGCTCTCGCGCTAACAAGCTGCAGTCACGCTCGCGATTGGGTCGGGTTGGACCTGGAAGTGGAGACCCATCGTCTATCTTTGTATATAGTCTATAATACTGACATGTATCTAATGTGTGCAGCCATTAAATGTTATATTGACACCATCTGAATGCAAAAATATTTTGTCCTTGTCTGAAATTATCAAATCGTTAAACAATCATTTTAAAGTACTTTTTTAAGGTACTTTTTTTTTGTGTGTGCAGGTTATTGTTACCCAGCACCTGCAAAACTTTTGTGGATGTGCCTTATGATGATTACCACACTTTTAATGTGCAACATTTTGTAAGAAGGGTTAAGGTTCGTAAACAGTAACTGAAGACAGAAGCAATAAGAATTAGTTGGTGAATGAGATAGGGTTTCTCTCAGAAATATAATTTTAGAGCACCAGAGTAGTAAATATGACCTAGTCTCATGTGGTTGTACAGATAGTATTTATCAAAACAAGAGGTCGACATGGAGGAAGTGTCGGGTTTGTTTTAAGACCAAACAGAATCAACAGCAAATTAAAACTGGAGCAGATCAGACCGCAAGGAGTCGCCTTACTAAAGTGCGTACTTACCGGAAAGAAATGTACTTGATATCTCTGATATGGGGCTGTTTAAAAACAACAATCCCTGCTTTACTCTGCAGTAGAGGTAAATAAAGGCCCCAGCCACTATTGGACAATGTATGGTTGGATTATTTTCAAGCTTTTGCTGTATGAAGCAGATGGTTTAAAGTTGTAAAGTATAGTTGTTTCCTGAGCACACCTCATATGGTTGTAAAATCACTGCAACTTCAGTGGAAATCACAGTTTTGATTTAACAGGAACTCAGCAAGAACGGAAACACAGCTGAAAGTGTTTGTGTGCAACACAACCAGCTGAGTTCTTGTTAAATGCTTAAAGGCTCGAGTGTTCCTCTGAGTTTGCCTGAAGTGTGTGGCTGTATTGGTGCATGTATGAGCGTGTCTGTCTTTCATGAATGTTTCTTGCCTGCTACGTGGCAGAATAACTCAAGTGGATACACTGTGTGTGTGTTAATGTGTGAGAACTCTAATGTTTCTGTGTATTTTGGATAGCCTCTAAGTTTGATTATCCAAGTGTGTGCATATGAGCGTGGTAGAATGGGGGGTGGTAATGGAGTGTGGTTCTCCACATGTGACCAGATGGAGTCTGACAGACAACAAGGTCTCTTTACCAGGGGCTTTACCCTTCATCCGTCTCCCATAACTCCCATCTCCCCCTCTTTTTCTTCTTCTTCTCTCTCAGACTGAGCACTAAGGAAAGGTTGGGAGATGCACTTATTGTCTCACACAGACACACATGGTAGGGCATTCTGCTAAGACACATGCAAGCTTACAAAAAGCATTGACATATTCTCACTCCGTTGTTTCATGCTACTATTGCTTTAGTCTTTCCAGCTCTTGTGGTTTCTTTCTCCCGTCTGATTCGTCCCTCTCTCTCTTTCTCATACCAGAGATAAATGTTAGTCAGAAATCAATTGTGTTGATCCAGACGGCATGGATGTGTGGAACGGTATGGTTTGGAAAAGTCTTGAATTCAAATCCCCCCCCCCCCCCCCCCCCGAAGCGCCTGCTTTAGCCCTCACTCAATCCTCCCCAAGGGGGGTAGACAGAGCTGTGTGTGTGTGTGAGTTGTGCTTTTTTACCATGAGACAGAACGAAAGAAAAGGATTGAAGGGGGAGAAAAACGTGGAGTGAAAGAGAAAACTAGAGGGGAGGGGGCCTTACTCACTCCACCACAGTGGGTGGGATCTGGGAACTGGCCGTAGCCAATTGGAAGCCACAACTGGGTCACATGAGCACTGTAATAATCAGTGAGAGAACCAGAGAGAGAGAGAGAAAGAGGGAGGGGACGAGGGAGAGATCTGTACATCCAGTTCACCCTCCGTGTGTGTTTGAGTTCAGAGCGGAGGCACGGCACGAGAGACTCCACACACAGAGCGCACCTGAGTGGCTGAACGAAGAGGAACAACAGCGCAAGGCAACAAAGGAAAAACGGAGAGAAGGGAAGAGAAGTGTTGAAGATTACCTTTGGACACCTGAGACTGAGACAAAGACAGACTGTGAAACAAAGAAAAGGGGGGAGGAACTACAATAGAAAGGAGAGACAGCATGTCTTCTCTCTCCAATCAGCAGCCTGGCTCTCCTTTCTCAGAGTACAGTGAGCTGTGTAAGGTGCCGTCCCTGACGCCCACCGTACCGGCTCAGAGCTGGGATTGGCAGCCCCCCACGGGCATGGATATGGGCACCCCAAGGGGCCTGGTGGTAGGTGGTGGTACTCTAGCATCGACCGGACTCACAGATGAGGACAAGCTGTGCTTCTTCGAGCAGCCGGTCAGGGGCAGCGTGGATGCAGAGCTAAAGGTGCCAAGCAGGGTTGGGGGCATCTCCGGAAGCATCTCGCTGGGTAACGCATCACTTGGCAGCGCAGGGGAAAGCCCAGACAGCCCACTGTCCTCCTCCCCATCCCCTTCCCCAGCTTCCCCGGGCAGACTACCCTCTGCCCTGGGATGTGGGGGTACCAGCAGGGTGTCCCTGCCACCAGTTCCTGGATCCCCAGCCAGGCGTATGGAGCTGTCATCACCCACTAGTGCCATGCCTCCACACTCAATGGGTGCCTCACTGATGGAGGCATCTCCAATAGATGGAAACTCGCCCTCTGAGCCATGGAACAACTCGACTTTTGCTGAATGCAGCCCAAAGGTCGCCATGCCCCAGGTGGCCCCTAACTACTGCGTCATTGGAGTCGTCAACGACAACCACTTGGAGAGGGCCGATGAGGTTGTGGCTGGAGCCGGGGCAGCCCTGGGGGCCCAACAATTATCTGAGGACTCTTCAGGTGACAACAGCGAGGAAGAAGAGATAGAAGAAGAGGAGATGGAGTTGGAGCCCTGTTTTATGGGGCGAGCTGAGCAGCAGAGGAAGGCTATGCGCCGTGCAATGTCCGAATGTTCCCACCTGTCGGTACCAACCAGTCTAGAGCTGCCTGATAAATACCCAAGTGGAGAAGAGGCAGGACTGGACCAGCTGGCGTCGCCCCTGGGCGGTCCACGTCGCTCACCACACTCCATGAAGCGCTCACTTACCGTCGCGGAAGATCAGTCCCAGACCCCGCAGCCCACCCTCTCAGCAGCGGGCGCCACACACAACGACCTGCGACAAGCCCCACCTGAACCCCGACTCTGCCTCTCCCCATTCCCGCTGAAAGATTGCAATTCTGGCTTCCCTCTGTCACCACTAGATGCCCCAGATGAGGGCTTTAAGGTGGAGAAGGAGCCAGGTGGCATTGTGCTTCCAGTGCCCCTCAGCCCCAAGGGGTTCGGCGGCATGGAATCTAGCTGTCTTTTGCAAGTAGACTCCGACACTGAAGGAGAAAGCAGTCGCAAATCTGACACGGCTAAAGATGCTAAGTTCGGAGGCAATGAAGCAGACACTAAACTCAACACTGGTGCAGGCGTAGACTTTGGAGCTGACAACAAATCGACATTGGACATTGGTGGTGACCTTCCCTCTGGTGGCTATACCAGCCTCGGCTTGAACTCCAGCACTAACCCTTTCATCACAGCGGATGGTAGGTGTAAGTCATGTTAGCAGTCCCACTTACCCCTGTGCTTGTTGATATGGAGAAACTGAGTTTGTAGGTTAAGCTTTTACTGGCCACAGCTTTGCATGCAGGGTACAGGATGCTATGTATAACTTTCACGGACTGCTGTAAAAAGTTTCGCGAATATGAACATGTAATCTATGAATTGATAGATCAGACAGAAAGAAGACCCTGTCATTAAAAACAATCCCGGTACAAGGCACAGCAGAGTATATAACTGAAACCTTAAAACATTGCGTGGCAGTCTGACAATGTAATTCATCGGTGACACCCAGAAAATAGGGGTTGGTGCTGAAGAGTTAAAGTGGGTGCAGCATGCAGGGAGGGGATTAAGAAGGTCGAATAAGAAAGATGGATGTATTGATTGAGTGTTGTCTTCTGTTTGGTGGCTTTGTGAGTTACAGTAAGGCACAAACAGAAAGGACATCTTGCTGCCAGCAATTCCAAGGACTCATTATTCATATAGCATATCAATGCTACCCCTATCACTGACAACTGTATGGTGAGGAAAATATTCTAAAGACCTTTTGTGTGCCCTCCAGTTGCGTAGAAGCGTGTAGATTGTGGTTCATGACGAAAGGCAGCGGTCGTTCAGTCATTGCTCAAACACTTCATTTATTGAGTCGGTTTCAATCCAGACTTGATTTTCTGGTCTAAGCTTGCAAATGGCTTGGGGCTAGGAATAGCTGCAGAGGCAGACTGAGAGACGGAGTGTCAGACAGCGAGAGAGACGGAGAGTGAAAGTGAAATAATGAAAAGCTGAGAGAAGTCGACAGCAACAGAGTGCACGCCCCCCCCCCTCCTCTGCTACTTGACATTCTGCGATGGTAGTATCTGTCTCGTTGTGTTGGTCAAACACTGCGTGCCAATTTTAGACACGGATCAGCATCAGACTGTACTGAGTGTGTGACAATTCAAAGTGTGTAAATACCGATACAACGGGTACATTGGTTTTTTTGCAGTTGTGGACACAGGTGGTTGTCTTCATGGGTCTGTTCATGTACATGCAAATGTGTGTCTATAAGCTTGCAGCATGAGGTCGTACAGTAGATGACTCTCCCGCTGAAATGTTGATAGAGGGTCAGGGTAACGCGGCCCATTATAGCTGATGAAAGCTTTGTCTTTGTCCAACCTCATTTCCCATCACGCTGCGTGCTTCCCCTCATTTTCTGTCAGTCTGCAAGGCCGTCTCCTTCTGGCCCGTCCTTCTGTCTTCATGTTGAGCACCGAATGCTCATTAGATTCTTGGTGAAGACAGACAGAGCCAAGATGGCTGAAAGCGGGTCACAGTCACGTCGAATGATCAGCCAAAATGGGGTCACCGACTGGGGAGTGCGGCCCACCGCGGTGGTGCTTTCGACAACGACCGTCTTTCTTTCACTTTGCGTCCGTCTCCTGCTTTTTCTCTCTTGTATCTTGTATCTTTCTTTCCTTCTTTGATCACACTCTTTCCTCAAACCCGTGTGTGGCAGAAGCTGCCAGCCTGGCCACTGGAGTATTAAAGGGGCAGTGATCTTTATTCCCCCCCCCCCGAAGCCTAAACAGCAGAGTCATCGAGCCACAGGCTGTGTGTTGTATTCATGCATCTGTTTGCTTTCTTACCAAGGTCATGGGAGTATTTCTGTTGCTCCTGTTGTTGTGAAAAGACCTCGTATCTCCACCCTGAATAAAGCATGAGCACGTGCTTTGAGTACGATTTTCACAAATAGCTGCAACTGTGCAGTTTGCTATAGCTTTTTCTTAGCTCTATCTCTCTAGAGAGGTTGTGGGAAACGATGATAAGCAGATTTTAAAGCAAGCATTGGGTGGGGTGGGATAAAAAAAGAAGTGAAACAAAGAAAATGGGAGGGAGAGATGCAAATGAATGTATTATATTGGCAAACAGGAAGTAAAGGTTTAGTGTGAAGCACGCTCGGACAGATGAGGAAAGCGTAAATAATAGATGGACGATCAAGAGAAGAAAGATTTTTAAAAAAAAAAGAGGAGAAGGAAGGTTATGAAATTATTTCCGTTTCGCAATATTTCCTCGTTTGATGCCGATTTTCAGACGCCTTCACTCTGAGAATCAAACAGACAATTGTCACATTGTGTTCAGTGGTGAGAAAAGAATTGAATGTTCTCTCCCTGTGTTCGGCTGTAGTAAGCGGCTCCGGGCCATGTGCATGTGTTGGCTTTAGCTTAATGCTTGTCACAGTGAAAATGCAGCACTGTGCATTTTTGTTTGCTTAATTGTTTGTTTGTCTTTGTGTGCGCATATTATTTGCTTTTTGTGTGATTTGCATTTATCTGTATGCATCTGTATATTCTGATGTCTTAAGCACACAAATTTGTGTATATTTGTGCCTTTAGGTATCTTTTAATCCTTGGTGCATTTTGAAAAAGTCACACCTTCGTATTATAACTCAAACTACAATATACAGACTTCAAACACTTACTTCTGGAATGAGCGCTACTTACTTTTTTTCCCCAGTGATAGCAGATAATGTTCACTGAGTATGAACTCTCATAAATCCATTCAGAACTCAAGTTAAAAGTATGCACTTTAACCAAATTACTTGCCCCATAAAAATCGCGTTTTAAGTTTTTCTCGAGTATCGAAAGTTAACCAGTTGATTCTTGTCTTGTCTCAGCTACTTCACTGCAGACTTTCTAAAGATTTTAAAAGTTTAGAGACAGCTGCCACTCATACAGTAACTGAGCTGCCTGGGAGGCCAAACAAGGGACCTCACACTTCAGATTAAGCCACAAAGTCCACTCCCCTCTCTGTTACCACTTCAACCACTCCAGAGCGCCCGCCGTGTTTGATGTGCCACCAAAGGGCCCGGACGGAGCTTTCACTTCACAGAGAGTGCTGCTGTCAAGGCTGACAAACCCCACTCAGCCGGAGAGCGCCAAGCTTATTTCTGTAATCCACTTGAGGAGCCAAATGAAGGCCTGATGAAGGATGGAAATTATGAGAAATTAATTTTAACGTCTGATTATTTGCTTCATATTCTTTATGGAACATAATGATCCTTTTCAATTGCTTTTCACTTAAGTAGCTTCACCGATGAGGAAAACAACCTTCATGAACTAAAGTCTTAAAAGACCAGTGTAGATTCTCTCACAAAGAAGCAAAGGCATTCCTAAGTGTGTGCATATGTCATTCAAATGATCAAATACCAGTTTAAAAATATTGGACAGGTCTTTTTTTTAACCTACATTTCTAAAATCATCAAATTATGAGACCGCTTAAAGATGCAAGAGTAGAGTCTGCATATTTTATCATATTGATAAGAAAAAAAGACTTACGGTGAGGTGGTGCTCTCCAGGAGAGTCGAGGCTTAACCTAAATGAGCTGTAAGTGTTATCATTATGCAAATGAAACCTTTAATTGAACTGGCTCGCTGCAGCCAGATGTTCATTGTTCTCTGAGCCATATATTGTACAAGGCGACCCCGCGGGGTCCTGGAGCCTCAGCGGCTCTGCTAATGCAGCGGGTTGAAGTCCAGATAAAACGGAGGTCGGAGGGTTCGTTCAGGACCGAATGCAAAGCCGCTCCCAGAGCTATGGATGCTAAAATATATTGTCATGACTGCACTGACATCATTCTTGACCTCCACTGTACCAGTATGTTCTCATGTGATTGATGCTTCCAATCACAAGCTCCGTCAATAATGAATGTCCCTCTCTAGGGAGGTGAATGATTGCTTTTTCCTTTTTTTTTCTCTGCTTGTTGCCTGATAGTCCAACCGCAGTAATATCTGTGATTCCCTTGGGTCCCGGGTTTTAGGGCTGTCTTCATCACATTTGTTGGCTATAATTTGCTGGTCAAAAGGGTTGTGAAAATCACGAGGTCAACGTTTTGAAAAATGAAGAGAAAGAATGAATAATGGAAGTTTCAGTCCGCTGTAATGACATCTCTATCAAGCTATACATTTTATCTTAATAACGGGATGAAGAAAATAGAAAAGTGGAAGAGGTATGGAAGCCCTGAGAGGAAATGAAGAAAAATTCTGGAGATCCATTTTTTTTTTAATTCTGATCTAAATTGTCTCCTCTCCAAGTGAATTTTGTTTTCCAGGATTCTTTTTTTTTTTTTTTTTTTAAAGGAAGCTTTTTTTCAGTCTCAGGGCTTTCCAGTTGTAAAAGAAAAAAAGGGCATTGTGAAAAAAAGTCACACAGGAAAGAGTTTGACAGTGATTAGGATGGGTGGAGGTGGCAATCTCCAATGCAGAAGTGTCTTAAAACTTGCATTCTCTCTAAGGTCCACCAGGGGGCGACTCCTCTGGTTGTATAGAAGTCTATGAGAAAATGACTCTACTTCTCTCTTGATTTATTCCCTCAGTAAACATTGTAAACATGAGTTTATGTCTCAATCTATAGTTTCAAGTCTTCTTCAATACAGCATGATGTTCATTTAGTAAATTATGGTCCATTTAGAGTCAAACAGACCATAAAGCAGGGGATGCTTTAGGGCGGGGCTACAAGGTGATTGACAGGTCACTACCACGACATTGTCCGTTCTGGGAGTTGTCCGTGTTTCCGTCTTACAACTTGAACCCTTGCACAGTGGGTTTTCACTTCATCAAAGTTAATTGTAACATTTAGGTCGACTACAAATGTATTATTCAGCATTCGGTTGTACTGAGCTCCACCCTCTCATGTCACTTTTGGTTGCAAAAACCAAAATGCAGAACTTGCATCTTCAAAGCAGCAGTCCAAAAACCAAAGGGTGATGTCACGGTTACTACGTCCACTCCTGACATACAGTCTATGGTTGGGTGTCGCCTCCTGCTGTTTGCTTAACTGTAGCCATTTTCACCGGGCTTATCGACCGCTCTGACACACATCAGATCTCTGCAGTAAGTAGAGGATCAAGTTGATTACTCAAGTCTTTTTTATTAATGCCTTCTTAGTTTATTTAATTTGCTCCCATTCTCTTGTTCCCTTTCCTTTGTCTTGTCACAACGCTGTCTCACTTTATTTAGGTCAGGTTTTTCCTTTCTTCTTGTAGATAGTCACCTATTAGTGTTCTCTCTGTTTGGTCTGATGTCTGGGGTCGCTGTACGTTATGTAAGCTTACAATGTCATTTCATTCTGCTCAAAGGTTTACGCCCCAATTCCCTCGTCTTATTCCTTCCTTTCCTCCGCCTGTTGTCCCCCCGCTATCTCTTTCGGTCCCTTGCGTTTTCAAAGGTCATTATTGGCATATTACCATTTTTTGAAGTAGCTATAAAACAGAAGGTAATATAAAAAAAAAAATGAACAACAAAACCGATAAGAAAGGGAATGTGTGTTCATTTCTAACCAGTTCTTCTGTTTCTCACCTGTGCGTTCCCTCTATATACTTACTGCTGGCTGTCTTCCTGTCTGCCCACACACCTCTGTATCTGTTAATCCTTATTTCCCACGCGGACTCTAAAGCAGTGGAATCAAAGGTCTTTGCTCTTCCTTTGATAATCATATTCCTAATTCAAAGTCCTCTTACGTGATTTCTCCGATTAGTCTGCCAAATACAACAGAAACACTAGTGAGTGATAACCCAATCCTGATTGGTTTTCTGTCAAATTGAAACCTGTTCAACAATTGGTGACAAGTTGATGTGCCGATGATATGCCTCGCCCTGATTTCGATGTTTTTATGCTTTTCATTATCACAAATTTGATCAGACATTTTTGGACAGTGGTAAACTGCCACTGGTTGGGGAGGCTCTCTTTTATTTGTCCCTTGTCCTGTTTGGCACAGTGGGTAACAAAACATGGACGAGCAACCTGGCTCAAAATAGGCACGTTCGTAACTTAAGTCACATTTGTAAAGTTTAACGTAACGTTAAAAAAAGTCAGCGTTGACTTTTGGTTTCACACTATCCATATTTACTGAAGCTCAGAATGTCAAATCGCATTGTTGTAGAACTTCAGTTGTCTTTTTTCTGAAACTATTGACACACAAACTGGGGACTCGAGTCCTGTCCTTCTGAACTCCTTTAACCTTCCTCAACCTGTGTGCAGCTCCAGAAATAAACCACGTATTTGTCCTTGTTCATAGAATACTCTTCCTCCAACAACAACAAAAAAGAAGCTCATTGCATCCACATGGGTGGGAAGCAGGCGTCTGTGTGACGTACATTTCTCGGAGTCCCACAATGGAGTGGGTTGGAAGGACACACAGGATTATGCTGCACTTTTATCTCTTATGTTGTATTCATTTTCAAACATGTGGACATCAGAGTATCCAGCTCCCAAACTGGAACACAGCTGGAGTCAGTAGCTCTGACCCTGCTCCATTGTTAGGTCATCCCCCCCCACCCCTCCGCCACACATCCACCCCGAGGACGGCCAACGCACATGTTTCATTCAGTGAGTCAGCACAAGAGAACAATCTTCTTTTGGCCTGTTTATATTGCGCAATATTTTGGTTTGGCAGGGCAGCGACGTAGTATTTTGTCTTTCATTCACATCAAAGAAGCACTTCTTTTACAGTCTCCGGGCTTCAAATATTCAATTGGCTCTACTGAATTCCTCCGTCCTCTCACTGTCGATCAGCGTTATTATTTTCCCTTGAACCCCTTCAAGAAAAACTACACTATTAAATAGGCTGAGGATGACTATTGATTTTTCTCACCAGGAGCACTCTCATCAGCTAGTTTCCATCTTCTGCTTGATGATCTGGATGATCTCATAAAGACGTTAGCGCCTATATCTTCACGTGATACTTGATGCCCGTATATGTATCCAAAGAACCCTGAAAGTAAAAATAGCTATCGGTTCTTATTCAAGCAGGCGTGCAATCGTAGATACTGATGAGACAAAATATTCTCTGTGCTGCAAACATGACGCACATGTAACCAAAAATCTGTCCAAGTGAGACAAAACATTTTTGCCCCTGACATTTAGCAGGGCTGTTTCTGAATGAGTATGTGTGTAAGGTTTTTTTTTTTTTTTTTTTTTTTTTTTTTTTTTTTAAAGCTGCATCCTTCGAAGACCCATTCTCATCTTCTGTCCAGTTTGGGCTTTCTTTTTCTCTTTGTCCATTTTGGAGAAGCTAGCTAACAGCTGACAATTACGCTGTCAAGTAACGTTAAAGGTCGTTGATGTGCGTGAAGCGTAACCATGGTAACTGAAGTGTACGTGTGCTGTATTGTGACCGTATGAATATCGCTCCGGTGAACCGTACAGGAGCGCAGGAAACAAATTGATAGGGTTCTGGGGAAACAAAAAGATTGTCCTTTCCTGCTGAATGTCAGGACATTTTCCTCTGTGTTTTTAGATCACACGTATATGCTATTTATTTTCAGAACAAATCACAATATCATTTCACTTCATGGTCACATGATGAGTTGGAGAATTATTTTGGGTAAAACGCCCTGCACACAGTATCAGCAGCGTAGCATAGAGCATAAACAGACGTATAACAAATCACTCAATCTATGATGATGTTTAGCTGAGCAGAGAAAGCTGCGTATTTAGGAGCACGATGCAGAGACCCAGGGGTATATTCACGAGAATTATAAGACAGAATTCAGAAGGAGAAAAGCTTTTTGAAGCCTTTATTATTAGAATTGTTTTGGTAAACAAACCTGTATTGCCTCCAAGAGGGCAGACATATGCACACGTAGCAGGTGTGATGAGTAAAATACAACCTTTTTGTGTTGCACTGTTACAGCGATTGAATTGATGCAGTTGACAATGCTCTGCAGGTGGTTTTGTGTGTGAATGTCTGTGAACTGCAACCGATAACTGTGCGTGGTGATGAATTGGAAAAGAGGCCTTTTATTTGTCTGACATATTGCCATGATTACTAATTCAAATCAATTGTCTTTCCAGTAAAATCCGACAAGATGGACAAGGCAGAGAAGAAGGAGGAAAAGTCTGAGGACAGCGTAAAGAACGTGGATCTGTTCGACCCTCTGTTTGATAGAGCTGAGCAGAGGAGCGTGAAGGTGGAATACGCAACCAGTGAGACTCCAGCCAAGGTGGAGAAAGAGATGGAGAAAGAGACAGAGACAGAGACACAGAAAGAGAAGGAGAAAGAGGCAGAGAGGGAGAAGGAGAAAGAGAAAGAGGCAGAGAGGGAGAAAGAGAAAGAGAAAGAGATGAAGGAAGCAGGAAAAGCTAAAGAGGAGAAAGAGACGTACAAAGTGAAGGTGACTGAGGAGGTGGAAGAAAAGAAAGAGACAGAAAACGAGAAAGAGAAAGTGGAGTCAATTGAGCAAAAGGCAGAAAATGAGGATCAGATAAACAAGGTAGAGGAATCACAGGATAAATTGTCGAAAACGGAGAAAGTAGTAAAAGTGGAGACGACACAGGTAGAGAGCAAAGTGGAGAAAACAGAGGATGTGGACAAAAATGAGGAGTCCACAGTGCACGACAAAACGGAGAACACTGAGAAGCTTGAGAAAACCGAGATGAAGGATGGCAACGAGCAGCACGCGGACAAAGCGGAGAAGACCCCGGAGCAACAGCCGACACCCGTCAAGCTAGATACCAGTTCTGACAAGCTGGAGAACAAGGCCGACACGGAGACAAAGGCGACACCAGAGGTGGGAGACGCCAAGAAAGAGAAGGTCGACGAAGACAAAGCCAAGATGACAGAGAAGCCGGCGGAGATACCAACGCAGAAGAGCGACAAGGAGGAGAAGCAGGACAAAGTGCAGGCCAACAAAAAGATTGTGGAGAAAAAGGATGACAAGAAGGACAAGGCTGCGAGAGCAGACGGAGGAGACAAGGCCAAAAAAGCAAAACCTGCAACCAATGGAAGCAGCACCCCACTGAGCAGGGACCTGGCAGTGGGGAAGACAAAGGTAGGAGTTGTTGTAAGCTACGGGATGTTTCTCCTTACACACTGATAGGATCCATAGTCGATACTAAAAACAAACGTGGTCATTAGTGTAAAATTAGACTAAAACCTGCGAGTTATAATGTAAGTCATTACACAGACTGCCCATTTCTGACCTGAAAATCAAGGTAAGTTAATAGGTTTTTAATTTTTATGGCAAGCAGTATTGTAGGACCATTTTTAATATCTAATTTTAAGGGACACACTGTGAGGTACGGCCTAGTGTGATCTTTAATAGACCATCAATATTTGACAACTCTTGCTCCAGGTCATGGATGGATTACTGAACGGGCTTACCGGGCACAAGCCCAAGGGCTCAGAGTGGCCCCCTAGCCACCTACAAAATGTTAGGACAAGAGATACATACCAAGAGACTCTTTACCATTTTACAAATTACCACAAAGAAACATGAAAAAGTACAAGAAACCAAAACAACCACAAAGAGACTCAAATCAACCTCAAAGAGACAAAATGACAACAAAGAGACTCAAAACAACCACAAAGACACACTAAATGACTTCAAAGAGACAAAACAACCACAAAGAGCACAAAATTACTACAAAAAGACAAAAAAAACACTACAAAGAGACTCAAAATGACCACAAAGAAACAACCTCAGATATCACCTTGATCGAGGGCATACAGCTGAAATGATTTGGGTTATGATACGCTGTTAGATTTTGAGGGCAGAGATAGCCATTCATCACGCATGCTGCTAAAGCTTCTGCTGCTGCTTCCTTTATGCCGACTGTATATGTAAAGTCCAAAAACGCCTTGTTCAGAGATATTTCAAGTCATGAACGTATGTTCACATTTATAACATATACTTTAAACAATAGAAGCAATGCTAATTATTATTTCACTACATTTTTTGGGTAGATAAATGTAGATATAGTAGATATAATATTTTTCATTACTGCCCGTTGAAAATGGAGAGAAAAGTGCAAAATGTGTGGTTTTAGAGCCCCAGGCAGTCCCCCAAAGTATATACATTTGGACATCTCAATATTGATGATAGATGTTATACCAAATTTCAAGGGCTGTAACAAAAACAGAATCCAAGATATGGCATGTATTACTTTTTGAGATGCGATGTGGACCACATACATTTGTGTGAAAAAGGGGTCTACAGGTGGGCTTTTTGTGTGTTGTCCTCGTGTTTTGAACAAGATACGAGGCTGACTATACATAACTGAAATCCACAAAAATCTATGCAATTCTTAAAATTCAACCAAAGTATTTAACAGAACTTATTGTTTTCTCTCAAATAGCATATGCATATGGTTTGAACAAAATCTAAAATGTAAACAAAAATATAATTTGACACAGAATGACCCATATGATTTGTATTTTTTTAATGCTGCTTGTGCTGCTTAACTTCCCACCGTTATCATCCATTTTCCTTATTTTTTGCTTTCCTTTGCTTTCCCTCCTCATTTTGCCCTCCATCGCTCCTGTATGTCTCGGCCCTGCGTCACAGCCGGTTGCCGGGGCGACCAAGCCAAGCGCTGCTGCTAAAACACGTCTGGGTACCACAGCCACTGGTGGCCCGGTCACAGCTCCTACTAAGCGCCCCACATCCTCCACCACCACCTCCATCTTAGACAAAAAAACAACCACAGCCAAGGCCCCATCCGCAGCCGCTGCTGGTCCAAAGAGGCCCTCCACCTCTTCCACCACTCGCCCTGCATCCTCCACCACCACTACCACTGCACGTGATGTCAGACCTAAGGTAAGTTTCAGCTGTCAGGACGTCAAAGGCTGCAGAAGGCTCAGTAATACAGATCAAGAACTTCTTCGGCACTTCATCTGATGGGTTTGGATCACGTATGACCAAACACTGTTAAATGTCTAGCTCTTGATAATTTGGGACTCTCAAAAATTCTGTTTCCTGACCATCTGGTCTAAGTGCCTTTTAGCGTGCACAGACTCACAGTAGTTTATCATAACGCGCTGATGAATCTTGGTCAGAGGGTGCAGCTTTAGGCTTTGCACTACACGCTGCATATGTAGTCCAACCTCAGGAACATGGTGCTTTTTCTTTAAAACACCTCGGACAGAAGTATGTTCCACTTTCAAATAAACCATTGTTAACAATAGGTTTATGAGTTGTAGCTAATGTTTTTATTAATAGTTGTATTGATTAATTAACCCTCCCCTTAAATGCAGATTGGCCAATCATGGCGTAGCATCAGCCAGCTTTGACAAGGGACCGACAACTATTTGGCTCTGTTCCATAGACTCTCATTAGCGGATATGGAGCTCGTCCTGGTTAAACGTTGTGTAACAGTGATACTCGTTACCCAGAGAGGTTGGAAAGAGATATGTTTCTAAAACGTCACATTTCTATGTAAAAACGTGTAGAGCTAACATTAGCAGAGTACGTTAGCACATCATTAACTAGCGTGAGCACTACTATGCTACGCTAGCTACTGAACGTATGTCTACACATGCTGTTTTATCTTCTTTATGATTGTAACAGTGGATAAATACTTACCTTTACAGGAACACTGTTGTTCCTTCATGTTATCGTCTTCTGTCTGGATCACAAGGTGATGTGGTGATTCACGTTTACACTGTGATCTGTAGCTTTAGCTTCTATCTTTATCTTTTCAACCTGTTCTCACTGCTGAGTCAGCTGGATATATCCTTCAAACACATGATGTAGAGCCTTCTGTCTGCTTCTCTCTGAAATTGCTTTTTTGTTTTTCCAAAAATTAAGTAACATTTCTTCAGGTGCAGTTAGTGACAGTGTGGACTCCATGTTAGCTTTGACAGCTTCACAGAGTAGCAGCGGGGGGCTATAATCCAAGAATATAATTTATATTATTTTGAAATGGGACATTCTGTATAATGACTACTTTAACTTGAGTATGATTTTGAATACAGGACTTTTACACTGTAGTGTTACTTATACTCAGTACGTATGTCTGAGACATTTTTTGTTGATTTTTCCCCTTAGTGATGTTATTAAAAAATTCCATATACTGCTACCATGATGTTAATTTTGTACTTCCTGGTGACATCCTGGTGGACTAGTGGTTGAGGGCTTTGTTGCATGTCAACCCCATCCCTCTCTCTGCCGTGTTTCCTGTTTGTATTCACACTTCAAAGTCTCCAGTAAAGGGAAAAATGCCCAAAAAGAAAAGTTTTTTTTTTCTCAAGATTAGAGCTGTGTGGTTAAACTTTGATGTTATGTAATACTTTGCCCAATGATAGTACTGTCACGGGATTAATATCATAACGCTATGACTGTAGGCCACAAGGATAGATCTCTAAAACTGGGCAAGTCAGCAAGTCCCACTGACTTATTTATTACTCCATATCACATGCTCTGTTCGTCAGCCTTCTGTCACCCTCGTCCAGTGGCCTCCTTAACTGCAACCCGTGTGAACACCACGGCCAATAAAAATTAAGAGCCTTTATTTAGCCTCTCGGCGGCCCGAAGGCTCAGGGTGACTCAGTGTGGCCGGGATGGCTCAGCTGTATGTGGAGCGGTGTGTCATCGCGGGGGTTATGAGGGGCGGAATATGCTGCTGAATGAAATGTGCAGTCGTCAGAGAGCAACTATATGTTACGGGCATCGGGGCAAAAGTCTATGACCTGATTTTCTCAGTGAAGTCACTGAGCTGATGACAGAAGCCATACATACAGAAGACACATCATGACCCACGTTGGCGCTAACAGCATTTGATTCGTTGATGGTGGTTTTTCCATCGAATTTTGCAGCCTTTACCGCTGCTAACGTTGAAATCTTTATTTCCTCTCCTCACCTGACATCTCCGGTGTTTTTTTTTATTGTTCTTCCTCTCCAGACAACTACGGAGAGGCGCCCCTTTGTGCCAAAGGCCAGCACCGCCACCTCAGCAGGCTCCACCGCTGCCACCAAAAATGGAACTGCATCAACAGCAGCCAGTAAAACTGCTACATCAGCGCGCACAATGGTGCCTACTCGCACTGCTACCACCACTGCAGCCAGAAGGCCTCTGGGTAATGGCAGCCACTCTCTCACACACACACACGCTTGTGCACGTTTTTGATGCTTGGTATTTTTAGCTCTGTGCTTTCTATCCACACATGTTGCCCTCTGCAACAACTACACCGCTCACCATCTGTGTTTCAGCCCCCAAGACAGACAGCAAACCGGGAGAGGAGAAGAAGCCCGGTGCTCTGAGGACTTCTACAGGTATCACAGCACTCTCCTCACCCGTCAGAGTAAAACAGAAACAGGTCACGCTCTAAACACACTCTCAACTATCAGCCTGTAGATTATGATACAAGCACATAGGAAAAGTCTGATCAAACACATAGCCAAATAAAAACTACAGACATGTACGAGTTGCAGTGCACTAATCACTAATGGGTGCCCTTAAATGCAGAAAACGACCTGCAGTGCCATACAGGCTTCCCCACATGCTAGAAAACCTTCTGCCTGCCGGAGCCCCTTTTAATTGTTTTTTCGGACCCTGCCCCTCTAACAGCCTGAGTCCGATAAGTTTTATTATTATATACAATATTGAGCTATTGCCCAGCCTTATGTCGCAATTTTTGTTGTTGTTTTTTTTCAGACAGATTTGACAGAATTTAGTATTTAATCAAATCTGTCGATGCCATTATTTCCAGCCACTATCTGACCTGGCGCCCCCTCTCTGTGCTTTTGATCTTTGCATATATTGATGTCCTCCTTCTTCTTCACTCTCCTCTCCTGTAATCCTTTTCCTCAGTTGTGCCCCCCCCCCCCCCTCTTGCTATTCCCACACAGTTACAGCTTTGCTCCCCCAGTCCACAGATTAGTTGACATTTTGGCAACATGAGGGCTGTCAGCAGGAGTGTGACACTGCAACACGCACCGTCCGAGCATGACAATGCTGGGGGGGGGGGGGGGAGAGAGCGAGAGAGAGGCTTTATTGCTGAAAAGCCCTGGGGAGTTAAAAAAAAAAATCCTTCACCACAGCAGCCTGTGGATTACCGTCCCCTCGCCGTTGACAGGAGTTTGCAGCTCCTGCTGATACGGCGTGTGGATTTTTGTCAATTAAACACGACTTACCGGGAGCTGGAGCTACACCAAAGGCTCTCAGGGAGGATTGACGGCAGGACGCACGGTTCCACATACATCCCCCTGAAAGAAAAAAAGCTGACACATAGAATGTGAATTGACAGATTTTAAGTGCAGTGTGGCTTAACGCCGAACTGAGGGAAGCTGAAATGTGCTCACCGGCTGGAGATAGAAGTGCAAGTGTAAGCACTTCACTGAGATGCTTACATTTACATTGGATATTTTTTTCAAACAAACAAAAGGCTGGTGTCAGTTCGATGTCAGAATGTATGTGGATGAAAGAAGATGATCCCTCTCTTTTTGTCTCTGCGGCCTGCTTTCTAGCCGCTAGGGTTTACTGTTCTTTCTGGCACTTTCTTCTCCGTCAGTGTTGACTGTAAATGACAGATGAGATCCTTTGTGGTTCGGCTGTCAGAGAGAGTTTCTGAATACATAATGCACTCTTAAATCATTTCCAGTCCTCGGCACGTTGCCTTAGGGTGTCAGGGTGTCAGCCAGGGGATGTTTGTCGTCGGTGTGTTGTTGCTTCATACATCGCGATGCGTGATTAAAAAACAAATATATCTCCAGCCTAACTCACTCTCTCTCTCTCTCTCTCTCTCTCTCTCTCTCTCTCTCTCTCTCTCTCTCTCTCTCTCTCTCTCTCTCTCTCTCTCTCTCTCTCTCTCTCAGCAGACTCTAACAAGCCCAAGACCAGCACCACCACCGCCCGCAGCACCGCTTCCACCATCGCTGCCTCTCGCACCCGAACCTCAGCAGCCAAACCAGCCACGCCCTCCGCCTCCACCACTGGCGCGGTACCAGAGAAGAAGCCCACGGTGCCCCGCACCTCTCGGCCCACTTCCTCAACCACCACCGCCGCCGCCGCCTCCAGGACCATGGCTCGCCCCAGCACAGCACCGGCCCCCGACATCCGCAACGCCCGCTCCAAGATCGGCTCCACGGACAACATGAAGCACCAGCCTGGAGGAGGGAAGGTAGGTCCCACCATCTGCAGCTTTCAAACCTCTAGACGGGTGCTTGGCTTTCAGTGGCATATATCTTCTGACACTGGCTGCCCCCTCAACTAACGGGCAGCGTAGCCTCAAGGCCTGTTTTACACGTGACACAGGCTTCCTGTGCTTCTTCACTTACTCTTGCTTCTGATGCTCTTATTTTGAAACAATAACCAGAATATACATACCACTTTATCTGTAGCGTAAAGTACATGTTAGTTAGCATAATGCACAAGGTCGTTAGTGCATTCGCCTCACCAGCTACAGTCAAATACAGTCTGCATCTTCTTTCTCGCTGTCTTTGGTTTTTCCATCTTCTTTTACTCCCCGATAACTCCATTCTTTTAGCTTCCAATCATTCTCTTTCCACTTTCCATCCTCCGCCCTCAAACCTCACTCTTCGCACCTCCTCCCGCACCGCCTCCTCTCCCAGTGTGTTGTTATGTGGTGTTGTCGCTGACCCGGGATGGGTCTTGTCTCCCCAGGTGTCATCCACCTCTCAGAGCAGGGGTGCTGCCTCCAAAGAAACCAGCCTGGGCAAAGTGAGTCCCCTCCCCCTCCTCCCCACCATCACCACACACTCCACCTCCCTCCTCCTTTGACTCTCTACCTCCGACTTTTATGTTCAGACATATTTTTATTATTTTCTTTTCACCACTTTTCATATTTTTTTTTATGTTGGTTTTTGATCAATTGCCCTACTTGGCGAGTTGAAAATGACAAGCCACCGACTTCTGAGTAACACAAGCACATTTTCAAATACAAAGAAACGGTTTCAAAGCATTTAGTGGCCATTCAGGATGGTTCCATTCATTCTTTGTATTGCCAAATGGCTCCATTTGAAGCAAACTACAGCTTTTCTACTGCACTTCCAGGGATCTGCTCAGCCATCTAGAAAACATTAAGTCTCTATTCAAATATTCATCTTTATATTCCAAAGGTGTTGTTACCCGGAGACGGATACAGATACAGCTGAAAAGAAGCATAATACTTATGGTTACACATATAGAAACACATCGGTATCACAACTTATACGACAAAATCTGACGTGATGTTCATGTGTTGGATTATCTCATTTTTTGGTGATCTGAAAGGAATGGAAAACAAGGCAGTACAAAAACGGCCTCATGCTGATAAGGCCGACGTTACACTTGTCTCTTCAATGCGACTACTGTCATCCCATCATGCCAGGACGCATTAGCTGTCAAGTCTGTGCGCTCAGATTGGATCTCGCTCATTGGGTCTGCGATCGTCACACGGGAGCTCCTCCCAGAGGAGAGCAAAGGGAAGAAGGAGGAAACCCGGGGCTGCAGCTCATCTGAGACCTGCTGTCTTGAGTCCTGTTAGGTTACTGCTGAGGAAAACATATTTCCTGATTTTTCCACTTGGAAAATGAAAATAAACACAAGTCTATTGATACTGCAGGGAGGAAGAGTGAGCAGCAAAAATAACAGGGAGCTTTTATCGTGAAGAATTTATAGGAAATGAAATGTGTTCATCACCATTTTACAGCCGCTTCCTTTGACCACAAAACATATCCGATCATGGAGGGTCGCACTGAAGTGACAAGTGTGGACACACACACACACACACACACACACACACACACACACACATGCAGACGGAGCTGAGGTCCGGATCACAAAGGTTGCATTGAAAAGACAAGTGTAGAAAATGAGTGTTCCCGACAGTATTTTCTTTAAAGGGCACATGTCCTAAATGTGGCCTCCCACTGTCGCTCAGCGGTAGAGCCAAATCCTGTGTGCGGTGCACTCCGCGTCTCAATTGATGAAGCCTCGGTGAGGCTTTGCATCATCGTTGCCCAACGAGCGACTCCTGCTGGTTGGTTCACTTGAGATGCCTGTCATGGCACCGAGCTGTGGCAAACAGCTGACAAACCCGTGATCTTGTGAAGTGTGTGTGTCCGTGTCTCAGTGAAGAAGACAAAGACAGTTGTCACACCTAACTTGGATCCGAAACATTTTCCTGTGTCAGGTTTGGCCTTTAACATCTCGCAGACTAACCTGTCTCTGGACTACAGTATCAGTGTTGCTTTTGTCGCTGGTCAATCATTGTTAATAACGTGCTCTGGGGTCCTGTGGATCAGTAGGGACGGATATGTTGTGTTGCATGTGTGTGCTCTTTAACCCTCTGAACCCCAAAACCCCACCGGCAGAGTGGAAATGCATGTTTTCTTTAAACAATCAGTAAAACTTCCGTGTTTATCACAGCCAGAATCTGTAGAAACCTTCATTATCGTAGGATTTTCATCTTTCAGACGGTCCTTGAACACATCCTGTGTGCCAAGTGCTTCCTTCAGAATAAACAACTGAATATTGCAGTGAAAAACAAGAGCACAGAGAATAAAATGTGACGGAGAAGAAACAGAACCTCCCTAAACCGGCTCGGCGTTCAGAGGGGTAAAGTGTTGTTTGTGTGGCGTTCAGCAGCTTCTGCTTTCCTCTTCACCGGACTTGGGTGAAACGACATTGGAGTATCTTTCCGTCCATTTGGATTTCTGTCACTGTCGCTATTCAAATGGCAACACAAGCCAGATTTCAGACCGCATCACTGCCCAGCAGTTGATATCAAGCGCACCTAAGACGGTTCAAATGTCTGTTGTGTTGGCCCAGGTGAACCTCGCCCCGTCCTCCTGTCCTTTCCTTTCTAACCCTGCCCGTGATGGTGACTTCTTCTCCCCTTCTCTTTTCTTTTCCTCTCTCCTTTTCTTTTTTTGTCACCTCTCCTCCTTCCACTTCCTCTCCGTGCCATCACCCCCCAACCCCCCACCCTCCCTGGCTCTCCGCCGCTCTCCCCTTCCCTCTTGCTGCTATGCTGTGTCCATGTAGGTTCAGATAGTCTACAAAAAGCTGGACTTCAGCCACGTCGCCTCGCGCTTGGGCTCCAAGGAGAATATGAAGCACGTTCCTGGTGGAGGGAATGTAAGTACTGCCTGGCCTACAAACCAGAGCGCACACGCATCGGCCAACTAGTCCAACAGATTTGGCCTAAAAGGAACAACAGAGCAAAGAAGAAATATCATATTTTCAACCTTTTTGTTTTTGCTCCTAAAAATGTAAAGTGTAAAATGAGCCAGTGCCAGTTCTACAGTATGTAAAAGAGGTCCGCCTTTAAAAAAAAGTCAAGGTAGCTACAGCTACAGTACTTAAGGCCGGCAACACTTAGTTGTGCTCTTGTTTGGAATTCGAGGGAATCAATGGACAGCATGCTAGCAAGCCTGATGTGCCAGCCCCCTCCCCCAGAACCCGCCTCCCTTGCTTCCTTAAACTCTCTGTGTTGTCCTGTCACTAACTTACTAAACAAATCATAAAGTCAAGCGAGCAAAAACCACTGGCCTCCGATCGGCTCCGCCTCTGTTGAGGCCGTCTGGTTCTGTGGGGAGAAGATCAGCCCAGACCGAGAGGTCCATGTGGGATCTCTGCTTCTTCCTGAAATGATGCCGTCCTGTCCTGAGCTTCGTGGTATTTTAAACGCCCTCTCCACCAGGGGGGACCCTGCCGTCTTTACAGCACATATCTAAAATGATATTTACTACATGAGATGTTGAAATGTATTTTTCAATGAGTGTTCACTTAAAAAAACATTGTGTCGGAATCAACCACGGCTTTGCAATTTGTTTGGGTTCTCAAAGTTCGGCAGCAACAGCAGCAGCATGATCTCAGAGATGCAATCTGAACTCTTCTATTTTTGCACGGTTGCCACAATATGGAGGACGGTTTGCATTGCACCATTTGATTTACCCTCGTGGTGGTAATACAAGGTGTGAATGAAGCTGAAGAAGATAACAGCCATGAAGCCGTCACACTGTTTTAACCACTGGTGGTAAAAAGGCTTGTGTGACGTTCGACAGGTGCAGATCCTCAACAAGAAGGTGGATTTGAGTAAGGTGACATCCAAGTGCGGCTCCAAGGACAACATCAAGCACAAGCCTGGTGAGCTGGGAAACGTAGTTTTTGTTTTTTATTAAATGCATGGTGCTCAATAGCTGCTGCATGGTGTCTCTCTGTGTACACGGAGTGGTCAGTTTATGAGGTACACCGAGACAGAACTATTGCAGTGTAATACAACTTCATCAAGGTAAGGCTCCATCCCGTCTTATTTATCCAAAATACAGACACTGAGACCCCTCAAAAGATGTCCCCATTGAAACCCGTTAAAACCAAAACATTTTATCCCACGCCCATTAAAGTATCAACTCATATATTCTATTATATTGCATATATTCCATTCTCAGGTTTTCAATCTAGAGCCATGGCTTCAAAATTGTAGTTTTTTATATTTTCCACGAGGTCAAACATGTTCCTCTTGTGGAGCAAATACATGCATATCTCCTTCTTTCCTGCACAAAAAATTTAAAATAATCAAAATCAATGTTGCTAATCATTGACATAACCCATATTGTGAAAAAAAAAGAAATCCCCCTAGCATTTAGTATCCAGAAAATAACATACATATTTCATAAAAGAAAACAACAGTGGCATTATGTAAACAAACCATCATTTAAAGATTAAAAATTCAGAAAATAAATGAATATTTGCTGGTGATGATTAAAGACTGATGTTTGTTCAAATATCTACCTCAGTGTAAAGTAATATCAATATATATCATTTAATGGGTGTTTTTTAAAGCTGACATGTTTGTTCTCATAGGACATCAGAGCAGCTTGTTTTAAAGTGAGGCACAAGAGTTACATCAGGTGATGAGGCGTTTACTGTGAAGCAGCCTGGTGAATATGTAAGCTTGTGTCCATGCGCGCATTGTGTATGATTATAATATGGCTGTCCGTGTGTGCGCTGCAGGCGGTGGCGTCGTGAAGATCGAGTCCCACAAGGTGAGCTTCAGGGAAAAGGCTCAGTCCAAAGTGAGCTCCATGGACAACCTGAGCCACTCGCCTGGTGGAGGAGACGCCAAGGTGAGATCACCACCGCTCTGCACACCGTTACTCTGTCGGTGGTTTTTACTTTCCTGTTCATTGACTGCAGAGATCTTCATTTCATTTTCATGAGCCGACCAATCACAATGAAGAGGAATCAGGTTTCACTGCACATTAGCAAATGATAGTTCCTACAAATAGAAATCAATAAGGGTTCAATGATAATGTCAGTTTACTGATAGTGGCACCTACTTAAGTCATGATGATTTTATTTATTATTATATAATATAATATAAAAAGCAGTTCATAAAGACGTTAGTTATTCTCTCCTATGATGCAAATACAACGCGTTCATGTGCACATCTACTCACATTTAGTGATCAGTCCCAGTTCCTTATTGGGGGTCTACCTATACCAGGGGTTCTAAAACCTTTCGGAGCCAAAAACCTATTGAAGGACCCTGTCTTAATATTAACACAGATGCTTATATTCTACCATTTTTACTCCTAGATGCCATTGGAACTTTTTGTAATCTAAACCTTTTTACCCTAAATACTTCAGGCCTGTTCCATAGTGCAAAACACACACACATTTCAACTTGAATCCTATTAATATGAGATGCTAGTCCTTTATTAGTTCCACAGCGAGGACATTTGCCATGTTATTTAATGTTAATGCCCATAACATAGAGGAGGATTTTCTTCAAACTGCATTTTGAATCAACTTGACAGCATTTACAACCTATATTTCATGTAATTGATCTCAAAAGCCTTTTTAGAAAATAAGCTGTGGCAAGGCTGGCATCATAAATCCAGATATTTAAATTTACCAGTCTAAACTTGACCTTTCAGGAAGCGCTTCAACTTAAAAATCAGTCACAATCAAACCAGAGTTTCTATTGGCCCAAAGCTCACGTGGGCGGGACTGATGGACACGATGTGCTGGTTTTATTGGAGCACATGGTCCCCGTCTGTAGAAATGCATTTTATAATTGATAAGAAAATGATTCCGCAGACCCCCTAACAGAGTGCCAGTGAATTGTCTCGTTCCACCACTGTGTTGGTAATCTGAAAGGTGTCGGGTGGCTTCAAGCAGAAATCACTTCCGATGACGGCGGCCTGTCATGAACCATCAGCAGCACCCTGAACCCTCCCACAGCCTCTGCACCAGCGATCGGCTCCCTTTCTCCTGACCTTTTGTCCGTGCGTTGTGCAGATGTCTCCCCGCGGGGCCAAACCGCGGCTCGGCTCCTGTCCTGCACATTCAGAGAGAGAAGATAGGCGTGCAGAGAGAGAGGATGTTGACCTGATGGTCATAGATTTTGGCGACACCAGAAATATATGGGGGGCAAATTGATCAGAAAAGATGTCACCTGTCCCCCGCCCCCCCAGCCTCCGGCGGCTCACCTGCGTTTCATGATCACCGTGTGATCCCATCATATCATCACATGCTCGTTTTGCACCTCCAGCTGTCATCTGCAGCCTCCGACCTGGTGAAGATACATAGCGGTACCAATGACCCGTCAGGGAGAGCCTTTTGCTCTTTGATAGCTTTTTGATAACGGAAGTCTGTTTTTAGAAGATGATGTGTAGAGCCTTGAAACATGCTCTTATGTGTCCTTTTATGTTTAGCAGAGGTGCTTTCTTTTAAGGCTGGCGATATTCTATATTTTTCTTACTGTCGACAAATTCTATGAAAAGACCAAACCAGCAATACTAACAAGTATCATACATGTATCCAAATCTGTGCCATGGAGCTCCGTTGGTGTCCAAGAACTATTAAAAACACATCAATGAGCTACACTGTTCACTGTACACTCAGTGACATGTTCCTTCATCACGTGAACACACACACACACGCACACTGTAGTTTATGTTGACTCAATCCCACACACACCGTTCCGCTGCCACAAATACTCACTAGCGCATCGGATGTGGATTGATCCGCCGCTGAAAATAGTCCTCAACTAATGCTCTATTTCCTCCTGCCTGAGTGGCCTCAGCTAAAAGCGACAGGGCCCTTACTTTGCACGGCAGCGAGTTTCTTGCAGTGTCACGAGATAACGTGAGAAGAGAATCACATGACACACGAAAATCCATCTTGTCGAGGTTTTGAGTAATGCGTTTCTGCTGGTAAGCCAGAGCACGGACCAATCACTTTCCTGTTAGGAGCTACGGGCGTGGTAAAGAGGCTTGAGTTTGATTGACAGATGGTTCATCCGATCACCTGCCACGTATTTTTGTTTCCAACTTCTCAGATGGTTCTGTGTAACTAGCCATCTGGTGGGTCAGGTCAACAATGGCCAGCTGTTTTAGGAAATTATTGAGCCTTTTTTTTTATTTTTATAAATAAAAGTATTGATGACCCATTTTTTGATCAGGCGCATGGTAGGGAAGTCGGAAAGAACTAAGAAACAGGCTAACCCGTTGTTGGGTTGGGTCTGTCTGTGGGTCCACAGTACTACAGGACACGCCTACTACATGACACCAGCTCGAAGCGGTCTCCGTGTGGTTAGGTTTAGCTACAGCAACGTTTAGGCCCCAAAACTACTTGGGGAAGGTTTATGAAAACATCCTGGTTTGTGTTGAAATCAGCATGTAAATCCCCAAAGGTTGTCTCTGGGAGGCGTGCTGCGTAGCCTGCGAGGCTGCAGATAGACCCTTCTCCTTAGCATGGACATGATATTCCCTTTAAGCCCGCCTGATGAGTCTACTGATTGTAACTCAGACTTCTGTACTTCTGCAGGAGTCTGAAGCCATTCAGTTCCTCCTGGTTCGTGTTCTGATGTGTTTTTGACATTTGCTGTGTTTCTATGAGGAGTAGCAACTCTTGAGGTCGTTTCACATCTACTTCTAGGTGGAGTGGCAGCGTTCAAGCATTTTTACGGATATGTGTATGAGATCATGCAGAAGGGGTTTTTGTTCAGGATAAACACATTTTCTAGAATTTTACACTTTGCATCTGCTTTTTTTTAATGTGATCCACTTGAATTTACAATTTGCTTTTTAACTCCAGTTATTATTTTTTCGCTCTGGATCTTCTGCCTCGCAAGAGTCTTCTTGAATCATTTGGAAATAACAACATAGAGAACTATAATCTGTCTTTCACAAAAGACAACAAATGTAGTTATCAGTAGATCTGGAGCCAGGTTGTTCCATCCCCACCGACTGACACGCCCTGCTGTGTGTTTCTAGGCTGAGGGGGCCCAGGAGACAACAGAAGGGAGCGGGACCCCCCTGAGTGGCACCTTGGCCCCGGGCCCCGAGCCGGGGCAGGCAGGGAACCCTGCCACCCAGGAGAACGGGCTGAAGGAGGGTGCTGCCAGCGATAGTGAGGGCCTCCGGGAGCCCCAGGCTCTGGACTCGCGCATCCCAGAGACAAGTAAGTTTTTGTGTGTGTGTGTGTGTGTGTGTGTGTGTGCCGGCCCCATCTGCTGTCGGGACGCTCGGGTAAAAGCCGATGATGCCAAGCGATAGCCTGTTGCCGGGAAACAACCTGAAACTTAGCATACTGTATTAAAAGTCTACGTTCTCCCCGGGGCTGAGAGGAAGTGTCTTTGTGTGTCTTTGTGTGTCTTTGTGTGTCTGTCTGTGCTCATCATGCTGTCTGTCGTCCAAACACCTGATCACACCGTCGTCTCCCGACTTCTTATCTTGCAGGCATCTAATTCTTCTATCCCTCTGCCCTCCTCATCTCAACCTCCCCCCGCAACATCACCTCCTCCTCCTCCCCTTCCCCACCTTCTCCTGTCTGTGTTTTTTTCTTTCTCCCTTACCTCCTACTCCCCCGTTTTATTTTTCTTCCAACCTTTCTGCTGCAGATTGAGTGCTTCAAGCTCAACTTCCGCGAGAATGCTCGCTCTCGCACGGACCATGGCGCTGACATCATCACCTGGCCGGCCCCCCAGGACGACGACAACAGACCCCGCCCACACGGCTCCTTCCATTCTCTACACCAAACCACCAGTCTCCCTCAGTGAATCTTTCGGCTCCCGCAGGCCCCATCAGCTCCCCCTCTGCCCCCTCCTTGATGCATCTTAAGGGGTTAAGGGGGGCGACAGCAGCTCCTAAAAGGGATCTCCACCTTTCTTTTTCCCCATCGAGCCCCGAGAACTCCTTTCATCCTAAATCTGTCGTCGCACATTTTTGAACCAGCCGTTCTAGTACCGACTTCATGTTATCATGCCTCCTCTCTCACATCCAAGCTCATCATCATGCGCTATAGCAACCCCCCCCCCCCCCATCTCCCCACCCTATGTTTGGCTGAAGTGACTGTATAGACTAAGCTTGGGAATCTATGTGGAGTAAACGGTTTTTTTCTCACATAATTGGTTGCTGTATTAGTGGGTTCCCCTCGGATCCTCTACCCTGACCCCCCCCCTCCCCCTCCGCACCATCTCACCTCCCACACACACAATAAGCAGCGACCCCAGCGTGGTAAACCCTCCCGGACTCCACCACGGCTTCTGTCAAACACATAGCTTCTCTGTTTCCTCGTGACTCCGGGGGCCGTTTGTTTCCCGATGACCGCTTCGCTTCAGTAACATCACAGTAATTCATCGTGCATCTCATCCGCTTCATCACCCTCACTATCACTCACCATAAACAAGCTGACAAACAAACAAACAAAAAAACAACGCTAGACAACAAGTAGGCTGTTTGAACCATTTTAGGCTGTTTAACTCTTTATTCTCTGTGTTTGTGATGGTGTGTTTGAGTGACAAAAATTGTGTAAAAATGAGCTTTGGTGTTCTGTTCGGATCTTATTTCTGTCTCTCTTTTCTTCTTTCCTTCCTCCTAGTTTCTTGATTTTTAAAGCTAGATTTTATTTATTTATTGTACGTTTCTTCCCGCGCAAGCGATACAGCGGACGGTCTTTTATCTCCGACATCACTCAGAAAGTTTTGGAATCACGCACAGGTTTTTTGTAAACCAAGACACACGGCGAAGATATTCACAGGGAGGGAGAAAGTGAGAGGGATGGTGTTGCTAGAATGGGGGGGGAAGCGTTCGAGGCTAAACACGTGTTGGAATCTGGAAGTTTAAAAAAAAATGCAATAGGGTAAGTAGCTCCAGTAGAGAAGCGTTAACTGAGCATGCAGTCCAGAGGCAGATGAGGGAGATGAGGCAGCTGAGGCAGATGTGTGAACGTCTCTGAAGTCAAACGAGCTGTGTGGTCTCGTATGCGCCTCCCGACCTTCTGACCTGAAGAAACTTCCATACGCTCGGATGACGCAGGCTCACGCCTAAAACCGCTCGGACGAGGTGAATATCATAGCTGACAGAATGGACGCCAAACGTTTGGGGGGGGCAACCTGGCATTGCTGTTAAATCGAGCTTTCCCTTGAGTTGCGTCATCGTGGTTGCCGTCCCTTCTCAGGCGTCTCTGAGGGTCGTGGCAGCAGGTGGTGTGGTGGTAGCTGAATACAAAAACATGTCTGATGTGTGTGTCTCTAACACTTTATTATTGTTGGAGTATTAGCCGTGGAACGTCATGTGGCTTTCTACTCTCCTCTTGTAGCAATGTATTCAACGGTTGCCTCCAATTGCCTTTATAATGCATGGCCAGATTATATGACATCACGCCCTGAGAGCCTTCGTGCATCATAACGCCAAGTGTTGTGGTTTGGTACCATATGTATATCTCGGGGCTAATCCTAGACGGTCGATATGTGTCGTTACGCAAATTGTGACTTTTACCACCGACGGGCAGGAAGTGCTGGTTTCTGATGGATCTTGTTGCCTCATTAATTCTACCGCTTGGAGCTAGCTGCAGATTTGTATCCAGTGACTCAAACATACAAAGACGGATGACAAAAAGTTCTGATTTTTGTAATAGTATTTTTATTTTCAAACTGATTCTGCTCGTTAACTTGTCAGCCATCTCTGCATCGCTTCCTCGCTCAGTTATAAGTATGGTGTCGTAAAAAGGACTGGGTATCGTCTGGAATTTTTCAACATCAGTCTCGCTACTAAAACTGAAACATATTTTTAAGGACATCTTAAACCTACATTATTTTTTTTGGTGGGGGCTGCATGGATTTCCATTTTTATTTTTTATAGCCCAATATCACAAAAGACAAATTCAGCTCAGAGTGGTTTACAATCTGTACGACACACGACATCTTCTGTCCTTGGACCCTCGCATCAGAAAGGGAAAAACGTCCCAAAAAAAAAAACCTTAACGTGGGAAAAATAGGGAAGAAGCAGCCCAAATAAGCTGTAAATACAAAATAGTGTGATTATGACCGTATACAGTTATTAAGGCAAACTTGTTAGGACACATTCATGCAGCATCCACATCCAGAAGACACACAGTAGCATGAGCATTTGTTTGGAGCGGTGTCTCTGTGGTCCCCTCATCTGGCTCGGTGTCCACCGACTCCTGAGGGAACTGGCTCTTTGTCCGTCTGGTGTTTGTTGCTAGGCAGGGAGCATACTTTGTCCCGAGCCTTTTGTGTGCTGCCTGGAACACGTGTTAATGACCGAGGTGTTGAGACTGAACCAAAAACAGTGAAGCCAAAACAATGAGCTGAAAGGTGGTGAAATGCTCTGTGGACCCGAAGGGGAACTGTTCTCTGTGTTGGTCTCGATGAGCGACACCTGTCAGGTCACACGTCGTCATCGTTTCCTCCAGCAGGAGAGGACAAAGTTCTCACATGTTTAATATCCTCAAAACACGGGCAGCCATACGAGACTTAAACTAAGGACAGCACAGTTCTAACATCTGAAATTATAAAAAAAAATAAATAGGGAAAGAAGATTATGAATCTGACAGTTTTCTTTGAGTTTCTTCATCTTAACTACAATTATTTTGAGTAACGAAAAGCAGGTGCGATAATGGCAGAAATGACTTATTACAATTCAGTTTTAAGACCAAAGCTCCATTGACCGCCCTCTATAGACGACCTGGAACACGCCTGAGTTTTCCTCTTCAAAGTGTCACTCGGGCACTGATCCCTAAGGAAGCTTTGACGGGACTAAATTGCACCTTAATGCTTTAATACATCCAAAAGGGCTCACTGTGATGGAGTGTTGCTGTTTATTAAACGTGATCCCAAGTAGCTTAATTGTGAATGACATTTTGCGTGATGACATGAATAGAGCAATAAACTGAATTCCAGTGCCCTCATTACTATTCAATCATGAAACAGTTCGATTCATATCCAGTCACGATTTAGTTTCATATTGGAATCCTTTAAAAAAAAAAATGTATGAAAGAGAAGAAAAAGAAAGATCCAGGTTTTTAGACAAAATAGGCAATAAATTCATGTCTTCTGAAAGTGGGAACGGTTCACATGCAGATGTTGGAGTTCCCTTTCTGCCGGTTGAGGATCGAGTGTTGCGAAAAAGTGCTGCTGTCATCAAAAAGTAGAATGGCTGTGTTTGTGCCACGGCTGTGCATCGCTCCCTTCACTCCTCGTGCCTGTGCCCGACCAGCTTTTAGCTCCGCCCCACAGTTTTTACTCCCCACTCCTTGTGAAGTTGCACACGGATGTATATAGATATTTTATTGTCGATGCACTCTTCATGGCCCCAGACAAAGAACAGAAGACAGTACGGCAGCAGCATCAGTTGGGGGTTCGGTTTTTGTCCGTGCACCTTTAATGGTTCTACGGGGAGGAGGCGTTTTTATTACGACTATTATTCTGATTATTAGCATGACAAAATTAGGAAAAGTTCTGCCTTTTTCATCAGAAAGGGGCCACTGAAGTGAAAGAATGTCTTTTGAGATATAGTGTACTAAAGACGCAACGCTTTTGTATATGTATTTATCGTTGTGTTCCCGGCGCCTCGTGGTGCTCGTGCGCTCGGACGATACTTTCGATTAGCGACACAAAGCGTGTCCCTGGGGTTCCTCCGCAAGGAGACCTGAACCCCGCTACAACACTTAGATAGTCTTTCAAATCTGGTTTTACTTAAAGCGCTGTAACGGCAGCTCCATTTAATAATGTTGAAAGTGGAGCGTAATCCCTTTACACTGTTGAAGCCCAGTCTTAAGAGATGAGCACGATGTTCGGACTACCTGGTGGACCTGTAGTCAGGAAGCGCCCTGAGACACGTGGCGCTGTACAGCACGGTGGGCAGAGGGAAGGCGTGTGTAGGCGTGTTCATTTGGAAGTATATTAAACATGTTGGGGAGCAGCAACCTGCCCCGGAGGGCCCACACACCGAGCCCCTAACACCCCCTTGTCTGAGGTTAACTAACCGTAGTGGTCCGGTGTGGCTTGTGTAATAGACGCTCCTCGGTAACCTCCCTGTGGAGCTCATCTACCGCCGCTGCACTCATGCAAGAGTTCCACTCACTAACACCTGCTGTACTGCAGAGCATGCTGACAAACAACGGGATGTGTTCGGTAGACGTATGTGTCATTTGCAGAACCTCATTGTTCTTTTTTTTGTGCTGTTTTGTTGTTGTTTTTTTCTTTTTTTTTTCCTTAATTTTTATTTTATTTTTTGGTTTGGAAAAAAAAAGTGTTTATTGTGATTACTTGTTAATTAGTGATGTGATTATTGAACATGAAATAAAAATGGACTAAAACTCTCATTTGTGTTCGACCTTGTTTCTGACTTTCTGGGGACCCAAAGGAGGGCCGTGTGGACTTAGCACTGCATGGTTAACCCCCCCCCCACACACACACACACACACACACACTCCTGATGCAAACTACATTCTTATTTAAACCTTATCCACAATAAAATCTAACTTTACCTTTCATTTAAAACTAGTTTTAGCTTGGACGAATAGTTTGTCATTTTTGTTTAATTTTCTGATTTGCTTTCTTGTTGAGTCAGAGGAGACCCATGAGTGTGAAGCTCCAGTTGTGACCACACAATCCATCCCTGCAGATACTAGAGTGCATTAGTTTTAGTAAGTATGAATGTCCAAAAAGGGTCATGTTGTCTCAGCTAGTATCTCTCTGCCCCGTCTGTTTAGAGGTGACTACAGACTGCCGGTCCACCACTTTACATCGTGGGATCAGCTGGTGAGGAAGGCTGGTTCGATGCAAACTGGAGATGTTTTCCAAATCACTACGACATCTGGGTATTTTTGACATCCGACAGATTTTTCTTTTGTTTGCATACTACATCCTACATTTTTGGCCAAGTTACTGCTAGTATCGTATACAATTTCAAATACAGCTATTTCATTTTGAGACAAAGGAAGTGGAAGTGCAACATTTTTAACTCATTTCCGGGTCTCAGGACTCGATCCTGCCGTGTTGGGGCCGGATCACACGGACTTTGAGGTGCGATCCCACAAAGTCTGTGAGGGTTTAGCTCTGTCCCACTGTCAAATCCTTGAGTGTCTGAGGGCTCTCTGGCACACATTTGAGCTCTTTATGAACAATTTTCATAAGAAAGCAATTCTGCAGACTTTGCCTCAGGGAGTTACCCACAATTCATAGCATTGCAACGTTAAACACAGGCTTACCAGGGAGTTCTTTAAGGCATAAAAAAGGTGAACAAAGAGGATGGCATATGGGTGGTCAGCCTGCTATATTAAATATACACAGAAAGATTGAAAAACACATGGAATCAGAGACTATATGACTTCTGGTTCATTCATCAACCACTTCTTTACTTTTGTTACTGAAGAGGTTTTGACAAGTATAAACCACGTGTGTATAAACACGTAAATAGATTATTTGACAGTTACCTCTCATCTCGAGAGGCAAGATCTGGGAACACTTTTAAATCAAGGAGTAAAATTATAAAATATATACCCACAAGTGTGATGTCATGGAAACGTCATTCATGTTTACACCATTTCAAGCCCCTGCAGCCTCTCACACTCAACCATTTACCAGGTGAAGTCAGCTCAGTTCCTGAGGTTCAAGGCCTTAGGGGGACGTTGGGATTGGGCCTTTACCTGGAGCCAGCCAATCAGCCCGTTCCAAACGGGCACGCAGCTGCAGCAGTCTGATGACGATGAAGGTGTACATTGTTCTTCCTTAATAGTCAAACTAAAGGGGAGAGTGTGATGAATCAAGCACCATCTGCTTAAGAATCAGCTCATAGAAAACATCTGTGAGTGTACCACGTGTCAGGGCTTTTATTAGAGACCATAAACCCGCCCTCTCCGTGATGGACTGCATTCTGTTATTAGTAATCAACTCAGATAGACTCCGATTTTTATGAGCTGTTTGTACATACAGCACTTTACAATCTGGTTCTACCCTCTTTTTAGACTAGACAAGAGTATAATAGATCTTAAATGCAACTCTGCCACTTTCTAGTTTTAGAACACTATTATTGCTCATCCTGCCATTATATTGACCAAAGGATTGAGTTACACACATGTGATGCATTGCTCACAAGACAATCAGTTTATTACGATGTTATATCATAAAGACATCCCAGAATCCACTCAAACAGAGACAGCCTCAGTCACTCCATAGGAGAAGAACTTACAGCAAATTATATTTGTTATAGTGTACCGGGCTCCAGGTCCGTACTCTGAATTTCTATCTGAATTTTCAGAGTTTTTAATCAAGTTTAGTTCTTAAAACAATTATAGTAGGTGACTTTAATATTCATGTGGATGTCGATAATGATAGCCTTAGTACTGCGTTTATCTCAGATTCAATCAGCTTCTGTCAAGAGTGTACAGAAACCCACTCTGTTTTAACCACACCCTCGACCTTGTTCTTGCATTAAAATAGAACATCCATTAGTTTTTCCACAGAACCCTCTTTTATCAGACCTCATAACTTTTGAGTTTATACTACCAGAGTGTACACCATTAGGCAAAAGTTTCTACATCAGATGTCTGACAGTGCTGTAGCTAAATTTAAAGAAGTGATTCCATCGGTATTTAATTCAATACCATGTTTCAATATAACGGAGGACTCCTGTACTAACTTCAGTCCGTCTCAGATTGATCATCTCGTCGATAGTGCTACAGGCTCACTGAGACTGACACTAGACTCTATAGCTCCTCTAAAAAAGATAATAAAACAGGAGGTTGGCTCCATGGTATAACCCTCAAACTAAAACAAACATCGCGAAAGCTTGAAAGGATATGGCGTTACACCAATTTAGAAGAATCTGGGTTAGTTTGGCGAGGTAGTCTTAAAACATAAGGCCCTCCGTAATACCAGAGCAGCCTATTACTCATCAATAGAGAAAAGTAACCCCAGGTTTCTCTTCAGCACTGTAGCCAGGCTGACAGTCACAGCTCTGTTGAGCCATGTAGTCCTATAGACCTCAGTAGTAATGACCAACTATTAGAGACAAGATTAATAATCTCTCGCCCTCAACCAGTACCGATCTATCCTTGGAAACAGCTATAAACCCTGATATGTTTGGCTGGCTTCTCAACTAATCGACTTTAAAAAAATTGTCAACAATTTATACTTTTAAATCTTCTACCTGTGTCTTGGACCCCGTCCCGACGAGGCTGCTTAAAGTTTTACCTTTGATTGGCACCTGTCTGCTGGATATTGTCAATCTGTCTTTACTAACAGGCCATGTACCACAGTCTTTTAAAGTAGCTGTGATTAAGCCTCTTCTCAAGAAGCCCACACTTGATCTAGAGGTGTTGGCTAACTATAGACCGATCTCTAACCTTCCCTTCCTCTAAGATCCTTGAGAAAGTAGTTGCAAATCAGTTGTGTGACTTTCTACATAATAGTTTGAGGATTTTCAGTCAGGATTTAGAAAACACCACAGGTGAAAATTTCTAATGACCTTCTAATTGCATCAGCCAAAAGGACTTGTCTCTGGTCTTGTTAGACCTTAGTGCTGCGTTCGACACCATTGACCATCACATCCTATTACAGAGATTAGAACATTTGATTGGCATTAAAGGCACCACACTAAGCTGGTTTAAAGCCTATTTAGATCGATCTCAGTTTGTATATGTAAACGATGAACCCTCAATGACCACCAACGTCAGTCACGGAGTTCCACAAGGTTCTGTGCTTGGACTAATCTTATACATGCTCCCGTTCGGCAATATTATCAGAAAACACTCCATAAACTTTCATTTTTATGCTGATACTCTATATCTATCGATCAAGCAAGAAAAAAAACCAACCAGCTTGCTAAACTTCAAGCATGTCTCAAAGATATAAAAACATGGACGACCTGCAACTTCCTGATGTTAAACTCAGACAAAACTGAAGTTATTTTACTAGGCCCAGAACACCTCCGAAATCAACTATCTAATGATATAGTTTCTCTTGATGGCATTGTCCTGGCATCCAGCACCACCGTGAAGAATCGGAGTTGTCTTTGATCAAAACTTGTCCTTTAACTCACGTAAAACAAATCTCAAGGACTGCCTTTTTTAACCTACGTAACATTTAAAAAAAATTACACATCCTGTCGCAAAGCAATGCAGAAAAATTTGTTCACGTATTTGTTACTTCTAGACTACTGCAATTCTTATTATCAGGCTGCTCTAATAAGTCTCAATCTCTTCAGTTGATACTGTAAGGCTTACAAGTACTGAACCCAAAAGCACGACCAGGAGACCAGGATGTAAGGATAGTTCTTTACTTGTGTTCAGGCAGGGGTCAAAACCGAGAGATCCGTCATAGACGCAAACAAGTCCAAAAGGGGCAGGCAGTAATCCAGGGTCAAAAAAGGGGCAGGCAGGGTCAGAACAGGGAGACTAGATAGAGACAGGACAACGCTGGAGAGCTTGGTAACAAACACACAAGACAATCTGGCAGAGGACAGGTGTGAGTACAGGGCTTAAATAGTGAGGGACCAATGATATGATGTGCTGCAGGTGAGGTGGGGAGGAGGACCAGGTGAGGGGAATGAAGGCTGATGCTGTGGGAGGATCTGAAATAATAGGCGAGTTAGTGAACAGACAGGTGGGATTAAAACAATCTACGGTGTGGTCGAATGTGTGACAGAACCTCCCCTCTAGGGATGGCTCCTGACGTCCTACTGGGCTGGTCCGGATGAGCCTTGTGGAAGTCCGCAAGCAAAGAGGGGTCCAGTATGCTGCGAGTGGGGACCCATAATCGCTCCTCTGGCCCGTACCCCTTCCAATCCACGAGGTATTGCAGTCCCCTACCCCGTCGCCGAGACTTGAGCAGGCGATGGACCGTGTAGGCAGGAGCCCCCTCGATGAGCCGGGGGGGTGGCAGAGGTCTGGGGGAGGGATGAAGCGGGCTCTCTTTTTCCGGTTTAACCCTGAAGACGTGGAAGGTGGGGTGAATTCTCATGGCCGGTGGTAGACGCAGCCGGATGGCTGCAGGATTAATGACCTGTGAAACAGGGAATGGGCCCACGAAACGAGGAGCCAATTTCCTGGACTCTACTCTAAGGGGAAGGTCCCGTGTGGACAGCCAGACACGTTGTCCCGGGGCATAATGGGGTGCGGGGAGACGACATCTGTTGGCAGATCGTTGGTAGCGGTCGGAGGTGCGCAAGAGCGTGGAGCGGGCCTGCCTCCAAGTGCGTCGGCACCCCTGGACAAACGCCTGGACTGAGGGTACACTGGCTTCTAGCTCCTGCTCCGGGAAGAGTGGAGGCTGTATCCACGGGCGCACTGAAAGGGTGAGAGCCTTGGCAAGCACTAACGAATCCCTTGGTGTCCTCCTCCATGGAAGTCCACCAAAAACATTGTTTGAGTAATGCTAGGGTGCGCCTGATCCCCGGATGGCAAGCCAGACGGGAAGAATGACCCCACTGGAGAACCTGAGAGCGAAGACTGTCGGGACAAACAAGCAGTTATCGGGACAAGCACTGGGAGCTGGGTGTTCCGCATGGGAGCGCTTTACCTGGTCCTCCACCTGCCAGGTCACTGCACCAATAACGCACTCCACGGGGAGGATGCCTTGAGGATGGACAGGGGAGCTTCCAGGCTGGAATTGACGAGACAGGGCGTCAGGCTTTATGTTCTTGGAGCCGGGTCTGTATGAGAGAGCATACTCAACACGGTTTAAAAAAAAAAAAAAAAAAAAGAAAGAGCCCACCTAGCTTGACGGGAGTTCAGCCGCTTCGCCAAACGGATGTATTCCAGGTTCTTGTGGTCTGTCCAGACCACAAACGGCTGCTCCACTCCCTCCAGCCAGTGTCTCCACTCCTCCAGTGCCAGCTTCACTGCCAACAACTCCCGATTCCCAATGTCATAATTCCTCTCAGCGGGAGACAGTTTCTGGGAGAAGGCACATGGATGACCCTTCTGATCCTCGGCAGCCCGCTGTGAAAGAACCGCCCCAACCCCAGTGTCCGAGGCGTCCACCACCACAATGAATGTTGCCTGCTTTGATCACGAATCCCAGAAAGGATACCTCAGAGGTGTGGAACTCACATTATTCAGCCTTCACGAATAGGTGGTTGGCCAAAAGCCTTTGGAGAACTTGCCGTACATGAACCACATGCTCCTGTGGTGATTTGGAGAAGAGGAGGATATCTAGATATAGAAAAACAGAAACATTAAGCAGGTCTCGGAGAACATCATTTACAAACCCCTGGAAAACAGCAGGGGCATTGGTGAGTCCAAAAGGCATGACTAAATATTCATAATGTCCACTAGGGGTATTAAATGCTGTCTTCCACTCGTCCCCCTTCCAGATACTCATCAAATGGTACACATTGCTGAGATCGAGTTTGGAGAAGACTGTTGCCCCTTGTAGCAACTCAAAAGTAGAGGAAACAAGTGGAAGGGGGTACCTGTTCTTTACAATGATGTTATGAAGTCCTCTGTAATCGATGCAAGGGCGCAAGGATTTGTCCTATTTGCTGACAGAAGAAGCCAGCTCCAGCAGGGGATGAAGATGGTCTGATGAGACCAGCGGCTAAGGAGTCATTAATATATTTTTCCATGGTTTTAATTTCAGGAGCCGATAGGGAAAAAAGTCTACCTCTGGGAGGAGATGTACCCAGGAGAAGGTCGATTGCACAATCGTACGTGTGATGAGGGAGTAATGAGGTGGCCTGGGCCTTGCTGAAAACCTCCCTTAGGTCATGATATTCCCTGGGAACCCCGGTGAGATCTGGGGACTCAGAGACAGACAGACTAGGAGCAGACGATAGGACAGGTTTTAGACAGATCGCATGGCAATGAGAACTCCATTGTAAAACAGTACCTGTAGACTAGTCAATGTGAGGGTTGTGTCTCCTAAGCCAAGGATATCCCAGAATTACAGGTTGTTGAGGAGCACGGATGAGATGAAAGGTGAGTGTTTCGATGTGATTACCTGAGAACCATGAGAGGAGTGGATTGTGAGTAACCCTGCAGAGAAGGTGGCCGTCCAACGCCATGGATAGGCCTCTCCAGGAGCACCTGCCCGAGCTGAGAGGCAAGAGTCATGACCAAAAGGTTAGAGTCTGCACCTGAGTCAATGAGGACTGAGAGGGTGATTCTTCCCTGAGAAGAAGAGCTCCGCATGAACCTCTGGTCGAGAGGGCATTGTTAAGTTCACGTTCCGGCTCACCAGCGCCCTCTGGATGCCTGGTGAGCCGTGTCTTTTACTGGACAAGTTTACAAAGTGGCTGCTCTGGCCGCAGTACAGGCATCGGTTCTCCACCAGGCGGCGCTGTCGTTCCGCTGGAGAGAGCCGAGCCCGTTCCAGTTGCACTGGCTCGGGGGCGTCGGTAGAAACCTCGGGTCTCCGTTCTGGCGGAAATCCTCGAGGGTCGGGCGATCGGCGAAGCGATACTTGCGAAGCGGCGAAAAGGCCCCTCTCCCTTCCCGCAGACGACTGTCGATCCGAATGGAGAGAGCGAGCAACTCATCCAAATCAGCAGGAAGACCCCGAGCAGCCAACTCGTCCTTTATGCGGTCTGAAAGGTGGTAGAAGGCGTCGAGGGGCGACGAGGTGTTCCAGTCACTCTGCTGCCATGGTGCGGAACTCAATGGAGTAGACGGACGCAGATTGCTCTCCCTGCCGCAGGTCAGACAACCCACGAGCGACCTCCCTTCCAGGCGTGATCGAAAACCTTAAGCATCTCCTCAGAGAACCGCTGAACTGAAGAGCAGAAGGGAGACTCCCTCTCCCACTCGGCGGTTCCCCAGTGCTTAGCTCTACCTGTGAGCAAAGAAACGATGTACGCCACGCGGGACCTCTCAGTGGGAAAGGCGGAAGGCTGAAGCTCAAAGGCGAGGGAGCACTGCACCAGAAAAGACCGGCAGGAACCAGGAGCACCAGAGCAACGCTCCGGAGGAATACGTGAAGCGGAGGACTGGGAGCAGGAGTGATGTCATTACCACGAGCCGTAGCGGAAAAACGCTGCAGATGATCGCGGAGAGACTCCATGCTGCGCTCGTGGTGAGCGGCCATCGCCTGCATAGCCTCCGCCATGAAGGTAAACTGCTGCTCATGGCGTTGCATGATGGCTGGGGTCGGAGGTTCCGGCTCGGCACGTGCAGAGTCAGCTGGGTTCATGCTTTGGCCAGATTGTACTGTAAAGCTTACAAGTACTGAACCCAGGAGACCAGGATGTAAGGATAGTTCTTTACTTGTGTTCAGGCAGGGGTCAAAACCGAGAGATCCGTCATAGAGGCAAAGAAGTCCAAAAGGGGCAGGCAGTAATCCAGGGTCAAAAAAGGGTCAGAACAGGCAGACTAGATACAGGACACCGCTGGAGAGCTTGGTAACAAACACACAAGACAATCTGGCAGAGGACAGGTGTGAGTACAGGGCTTAAATAGTGAGGGACTGATGAGGTGATGTGCTGCAGGTGAGGTGGGGAGGAGGACCAGGTGAGGGGAATGAAGGCTGATGCTGTGGGAGGATCTGAAACATAGGAGAGTTAGTGAACAGACAGGTGGGACTAAAACAATCTACGGTGTGGTGGAATGTGTGACAGATACAGAATGCTGCAGCTCGTGTACTAACAAAAACTAAGAGAAGAGATCATATTACTCCTGTATTAGCTTCTCTGCACTGGCTCAGTCAAATTTAAAATCCTTCTCCTCACCTACAAAGCCTTAATTGGTGAGGCACCATCATATCTTATTACCATATTACCCCACTAGAGAGCTGCGCTCACTTAATGCGGGGCTGCTTGTGGTTCCTAGAGTCTTAAAAAGTAGGATGGGAGCCAGAGCCTTCAGTTATCAGTTATCAGCAGACACAGTGACCACATTTAAGAGTAGACTTAAGACTTTCCTCTTTGATAGCGCTTATAGTTAGGGCTGGCTCAGGTTTATAGTTAGGGCTGGCTCAGGTTTGCCCTGGTCCATTCTTTCCAGCCCCTTGATATGCTGCTATAGGCCTAGACTGCTGGGGGACATCTTAGGATACACTGAGCTCCTCTATCCTTTTCTCTCTCTCCTTCTGTATGAATTCATGTCCTATCAATGCACATTACTAACTCTACTTCTTCCCCCGGAGTCTTTGTGCCTTCTCGCCTCGCAGGTTTCTGTGGATTGTGGTTAAATCTGGACCCTGGTCCTGCGTCCTGCTGTGGTCCTCCCCGTCACCTACTGCTATTATTACATGAATCATTTCTGCCATGTGAATTGAATGTGTTGTAACTCTGTTATGCTGTTCATTCTGTACACATGACATCTTATTTTTGTACTCTGTCCATCCTGGGAGAGGGATCCTCCTCTGCTGCTCTCCCGAAGGTTTCTTCCATTTTTCTCCCCGTTAAAAGGTTTTTTTTGGGGGGGAGTTTTTCCTGAGTCGATGAGGTTCTGGGACAGAGGATGTCGTTGTGTACAGATTGTAAAGCCCTCTGAGGCAAATTTGTAATCTGTGATTTTGGGCTATAAAAACAAATCATAAATTGAATTGAATTGAACTCAGCGACCCCGGTATGTGGTCTGGCGCTAGTTCCACTGTTGGCCGCTGGGGGGCAGCAGCGCACTTTCACACCAGCGACCCACCTCATATCAGGAGAAGAAGACCGTTACTAGGGCAACGTCAACATCATATCGGGTGGGTGGCTCTCTAACTAGTGTTTGAACCTTTGACGTTAATGCACATTTTCTGTCTTTTCCCTCTAAAGTAAACTTGCTAACGATACAGCGTTTTCCGGTTGGAACATTTCGAAACATCTAAGGCTAGTGTGGAAGAAAAGGACCGAGAAGCAAAAAGGAGTTCGGTTTAAGGTATGAGACACGTTCTAGCAACGAGCTAGCGCTATGTTATGTAGTTAGCTAGCTAGTTATGTTTGCTCTGACTAATGTCACGGTGAGCGTCGGGTAAACATAGTGGCTGTCGTGCACCGAAGAGAGTTTAGCTCTAGGTCACGTTACAATATGTCGTACAGATAACGTCAGCTCTTCCCTAACATTAGCTACATAGCTAACGTCAGTAACGTGACACTACAGTCACAACAAACATTTAGCTAGGCAGCTGACATTACTTCTGGGGCAAACGTTTTCTTAATATTTTAAATTGCATGATCAGCAAGATACCCGAAAGTCTTCTGTTCTGCATCTTGGCTTTTATTGTCAGCTTTCGTCCTTTTTAAATGTGTGTTTTAAGCTATCTATCAGCAACGTAAAGCACATAGGTAACGTTAGCTATATATAATATAATTGTGTCCGTTATATACTTTCACAGTAAACACATGGACAGACCACACTTGTCTTATAACGCCTCTGATTTTGCATCAGGGATGCATTTTTTGTGTGTGACTGATTTTTGTTTCACAAGCCTCAGAACCTTTTGTGAAACAGCTTCCCACATAGTGTCAGGTGTGTGTTGACAAAATCAACAGTCCCATATCATAGAAAAATGGGCCCACACATCAAAGTAGAGGAGTCTCCTCAGATGCAAAGAGAATAATTTGATTCCGTGTGGCGAACACGACACAGTGTGAAGAAATATGAGTCTCACCAAGCAGACATCACTAACAGGGGCTTTGCTGTAGCAGCACCTCTGGGCTGTATGGTTTTATTTCCATCCATCAGCAACACGTATTTGATGTGTTGCTTGTTGTTGTTGTTACTGTTAACTCTATATGTTAACATGTTATACTGGCTTCAGGCAGCATGGCGAGTCAGCGGCCTCCCTCCGGCATTGGCCGCCCATTGAGCCGCAGTGGATCTGTGGTACCTGGCGCTGGAAGACCCACGACTGCCGTCCGACCTCCACCTACAGCTATCCGTGTTGCAACTGGGGTGAGTCAACTACAGCTTCGATGCATTTTAGCTTTGAGATACAAGTGCTCTTCCTGTGAGTATATTGAGTACTTTTCTAAAGTCACAGCACCAAACTAACTAGTTTAGCAAAGGTACAACAGGCCCAAAGTATCACTCAGTGCCCCCCCTGGTGGCCCCCTGGTGGCCCCCTGGTGGTCCCCCTGGTGCCCCCCCCCCTGCCTGGTGCCCCTCCTGAGGTCCCCCTGGTGGCCTCCTGAGGCCCCTCCTGAGGCCCCCCCTGGTGGCCCCCCTGGTGGCCCCCCTGGTGGCCCCCCTGGTGGCCCCCCTGGTGGCCACTTTTAAGTTTTAGGTCGATGAGTTGACAGACATGAGCACAAATTCACCACGGTTGAATCTGTGCTTGTCCACAGATAGAGTTTCTCAGTAAATTGGATTTAAATTAAGATAACTTTTGTAAAACAGATTAAACATTTTTTTTTTATTTAGTTGAACTTAGTTGAGTTTTAAATCATTGCCTACAAACTCATGATAAGGATGGAGTTTATACAGTTTTTATGTGTAGTGGATAGGAAAACATTAACCTTTGCATACCACAAACGAGCAGATTCATTTTCTCGTCTCTGTTTATCCTCACTCCGTAGCATGCAACAAACAAAGTGATTCAACAGTATCCAGTGATTACATAGTCACTTTCTTCAATTTCTCAATGTTTGTCATTGTGGGGAAACGTGGAACCCAGAATCTTATTTCTCACAACTGAGTGGCTGGAAAGTTGGAACTTTTTGTCAAATTTGAGAGCTCTTTGCTCTGACTTAACAGAGAGGACACTAAGAGCACTTTTTGTGGCACAACCAAATTCTCGTAGCTTTTGTTGACCTGTTAGGAAATGTAACCATCAAAGGAACTACTTTTAGAGCAAGGGAAGTTTGTGCTTCCGTTTGTGATCTGGATGTTATTAGCATATTAACATATCAGCATATGGGACTAGCTTTAGATAGTGTGGCGTTGGTGACCAGCTGTAACTTTTAACACTGTAGCTTTCTTCAGATGAGGGGGGGTGGAATCCCAGTCTCATGGAGTTTCATATTTCTCAATCCAGATGGTTCCAGGTACAAGCGGCCATCCTGGTATGAGGGGCGGCATCCCCATGGCCACCGCTGGAGTCCTCTCGGCACAGATTAAAGTGACGGACAGGCCTGTGACCCAACAGGGGCTCAGTGGCATGAAGACTGGCATGAAAGGTTAGTCTGAAGTGGCGCCAGCTGGCACTTTTTTTTTTGAAAAGATAGATTTGTATTTTTATGGTCAGGGCAGACACTTTGAGCCACAGTGAGCCAACAGATATTAAGTCTCACCTCTCTTTCTCTCCACCTTCTCCTTCCTTCTTCCCCCCCACAAGGACCTCAGAGACAGATTCTGGATAAGTCCTACTACTTGGGCCTTCTTAGGTAACACATGCTGCTATTAGTTCTACTGTCACCATCTAAACTGCTGAGTAAAACATGTCATGCCCTTATTGGTAGTGCCTCAAGGGCAACCTTCTCCTTTCCTTGGTACACATTCCAAAGTGAACGTTATTTTCTCGTTGTGCTGTTAGGAGTAAGATCAACGAGTTAACCACAGAGACCAGCAAACTGCACAAAGAGATTGACAACTACAACCAGGAGAATTCTGTTTATCTCTCCTACGAGAAGAGGTGAGTGGTGTTTTTTCAAGTTAGTGCCTACGCTGTAAAAAAAACAAAAACAGACCATGTTCTTGTATTTTATTTAGATCTACTGCATTCCACAGCCTTCAAATATTCATAAATATAAGAAAAAACACTCACTGACCATTTCAAGCGTCATTCAAAAACCCAAGTAGAGACTTTGAATGTAAAAAAAAAAAAGGCATTCAGTACAGCCCGAGGGCTTCAAGAGGGCTCTTGAATAGAATACATTATAGTATTAATTAATATTGTAATGAACAGTGGCATTATGGCGTGAAACAAAAACAAACTAACCAGGTTTTTCCCCTTTAGAGCCGAAGGCATGGCCACAGAGATTGGGGATCTTGTCGGCCAGCTTGCTGACTACAACATGGTAAATGGCTGCAAACTAGTAAAGTCTTAGCAAGTGTCTACGATTATTTCAATGAGTAGACACTGGAAAATAATCTTCAGCTCCTACATATGACAAGCAACCTCTTGCAAAAACAAATATTCTTCCACTTTAGAGAGAGAGTGAGAGAGAGAGAGTGAGAGAGAGAGAGACCCATTCCAATGTTGCTTAATTGTCTGAACATTTTCTGTTTGTGTTTCCAGCTGGTGGACAAGCTCAACACCAACACAGAGATGGAGGAAATGATCAACGACTACAACATTGTGAGTACACCATGTAAGCCACATGGTAACGGTGCTGCCACCTCCTGCTTAAAGAGAAGCTGATTTTGGGTTTAAAAAGCAGAGCAACTGTTCCATGTTTTGAACATAATGAGAATGCCCGTTCATTCCCTTCCTTTTCCTCCCTCTCTCCCCTCCCAGTTGAAAGCCCACAATGACACCGAGGCTGAAAGCATCGATAGCATCTTCACTGAGAGGAGAGAGTAAGTATTTGGTGGACGTTTAATTGTGGTTTCTGCTGGGTGTTCTCAACAACACGGTTGTATTACTTGAGATCACTAGGTACGGATTAAGGTTAATGTTTTAAGCTTATATTTAATATTGGCTTTTCTAGAAAATTAACCAAAGCCAATGACTATGTGCATACACACTAATATTCAACCAATATTTGTCACGTAAGCTACGTACTCCGTTTGTATGTTCCGAATTGAGCCTTATTCTGAACGCAGCATTTTACGGTTAAGACATGTGGGATATGCCGATAATATAATATATATTATATAATATGTTTTTTTACCACAGCACACGGAAAAAAAGTCCGACTGTTAATATTGTAATCCATTCACCTTTATTAGCCATGTAAACAGCTTCATAGGAATATAGTCTCTTTCAGAATAAGTGCACACAAACGTAGTCAATGTTAATTCTTTAAATTGAAATGGTAATTGAAGAAAGCATGAAAAAGAACATGCTTTTTTGTTTTGTTATCTTTTAATGATTTATTAATTGGTGTCATCAATGATCAATTCAGGAAATGTATTTGTTGTTTTGATGTCATGGCCATGTGTTTCAGCAACGTTAGCAGCATTTCACACTTGGACAGTTGATGTTGCACAAATCAACAAATTCATGTGGTAATCTTTAAAGATGATGAGTAGCTTCAAAAAGTAGTAGTAGAAGACAAGTGCCAGATTCTCCTTTAGCGACGACGGCCTCCTCGTCTTGTCCCCGTATGCTTCTTCACGGTTGTGCTGAAGTCTCCCCTCCTGCACGGTACTCTTCGCTCCTGACGTATGGATCCTCAAAATACCCATCCTCCTCCTCCTCCTCCTCCTCCTCCTCCTCTCTCTGCCCATTCTCCTGTTTGAAGGTGAAAGTCTGATGGTTCATGTATCGCCCTGTCTCTGAGAAGACTGTCGACACACCGTCCTCCTCCTCCTCCTCCTGGAGCAGCCTCCGATGACGGTAGTTGTGGAAGAGCTTGTAAAAGGAAGGCCCCTTTATGGCACACACGATGAGCACGAAGGTGCTCAGTGCCAAGGCTGCAACATAGGCTGCAAACTTCCACGTGTTGGCAAGCACAGGCGTCGAGTCTAGGGGAGACAGGGAGGGGAGACAGGGAGGGGAGACCGGGAGGGGAGACCGGGAGGGGAGACAGGGAGGGGAGACCGGGAGGGGACACCAGTCTGTTAAGCTTGTTGTGTTCTATTTGTACAGCCACATAGAAGAGAAGTTAAAGGATAGGAAAAATAACCCACGTCTCTCTTAGTCGTACCTTTGTTGAGGATGTGTTTCTCTTTCCCCCAAGAACTCTGAGAGGTGCCTGGTTTCTGTGGGTCTGTAGTGAAGATTGATGGTGGTGGTGATGGGGAACACATAGCTGTAGCTTGCAAAAGATCTTTTCCAGCCAGCGTTTCTGGGGAAACACAGGGGATTTGTTCCCCCCCTGTAGGGCCACACACATAAATGTAATTTCAGAAATGAGCATTCACTTAAGCCCCTTTCAAATATGCACCCCTTTGCATTAATCCACTAACATCTGGCTTTTGTCTGTAGTTGGAAAGGTTATGGTTTTCATTCATTCCTGGGACAGATGACTGCAGTAGTCACAAGTATTTATCGGCTCCATTTACAATCAGCAGTGATGGAAACATTTTCCTGCAGAAATGCTCAAACTTCTGCAACTCTTTGTCATCTCAGCCACAACATTGTAATATTTTCTCTGGCTTCCATGCTGCTGTCTTCTGTTTTCTGATGCGTTTCTGACTCCGAATGTGAAACACCCCAGAAAGGTTACTCGTCTACTGGCAATGGGAAAGAAGTCTACCGCATATTTTTTTAGAGGGTTAACCCACGTTTAAAGAATCCTGCATATACGCACTAATTTTGGTGGAAAAAGTGTATCACTAGTTTGGACCTGCTAACATTTCCGTAACAGTCAACACAAAAGTCTGATTTGAATGCTGTCGGATTACCGTAACCTGAATTAACCACCTTCTATAATGATTGTAATGTATCATCTGAACCATCGTCTCTTATACATAATATCTGTTTAATAAGTTGGAAAAGATGAATGTTCAAGGCGTTGAGGAGATGAATGTTCTCCGATCAGATCAGGCCCTAAATTTAAGTATGCCATCCACAGTGGCTAGGGGGTCACATGCCGGCTCTAATACTGAAACGTTAAAATTGCAGAAAGGACACGTTTACCACGGGTAAGGCCGGCTGCTTTGACCTCTCCAGTGCTGCTCAGCGGACAGGAGCAGTTCCAGGGGTTTCCTTGTAGCTTCAGCACCTAATAAGACCATACTGGGTGAAGTTAATGGACTAATAATTACTTGGGACGAGGCAAATGCTTGGCTCCAGAATATCCCGGGGGGTTTACCTGCAGATTAGTCAGCCCTCTGAAGAGCTGTGATTGGAGACTTGTCAGCAGGTTGTAGGACAGGTCCAGTTCGGTCAGGACTTCTAGGCCAGAGAAAGAGTCTGGGTCCAGGCTGCAGGAACACCCAGTAGTAGCGTCAGTTGTAAATGCAGTAATTATTGTCTCAGTGGAAGTACAAGGCTGTCACAGTCATACTCCTAGCAGTGATGCAGTCACCCTCCTGGTTAATCAGCAACAAACATTTAGCCTTATTTTCATACGTCTAGAGCAGCACAAAATGCAACACTCCGCCAAGTTTTATCTAATGTGACAATAGTATCACTTTGAAAAATCTAACAAATCCAGTGCAGTTCATGCATACTCACATCTTAGCGGAACAAGTTTTACGGTGGGTTCACAACATGTTAAAACAAGAAGTAAAAGTCGGCGTGTAGTTGCTCTCTTTATTTACCTGCTGATTTTGTTCCTGGACAGAGACAGCACTCTGAGCTGTGGTACCACAGAGAAGTACTTGGCTGGTATCCTGGTCACCAGGTTACCATCCAGGTGGAGTTCTACCAGTCTGGGATAACTAGCCAGGGCTTGTCTGTCGGTCTCATTCAGAGTAACCAGGCTCTCCTCAATCACCAGTTTAGTGACAGAGGAACCGTTGCAACTGTGAGGAATGACGCTCAAGTTCTTTACCTGCTGATGGAAGGATTATGTATTTATTACAACAGATGAACAATCTGAATAAATGCATACAGATGAATCATCGTGTGTCACTAAAACACAAAGAAATAAAAAATAATATAGAATAGAAAATGTCCTACCAGTGTGTCCTCTTCCACAACTTCAGCATTACTTCCATATATAGTGATTGCTACCAGTGAAGCCAACCACAACAGTAGGAGAGGTTGCCTCCTCCCCTCCATTATCCCACCCTGAGAAAACAGGAAACACTTTAAATGGGGAATAGTCTCTGTTTCACCTGGGATGCTGAGCGATTCAGTCTTAGCCCAAACCATCCTAGGTCTGACCAGCAGCCGGTAGTCATTAAACTAACCTTCCTACATGATCACCTTGAGTTCAGCTTCATGAGTGAAACGTAACTTTTAGCTACACCACACATTCAGCTTTCTAATTCGTGTCTGTCTCATAGGTTTTGATATGAATGTTTAATGTTACTGTAAACACCGAGCCACGCTAAAGGTGCAATGTGTAACGTGGGGCCAGCTGCTACAAATAGGGGTCAGCATTTCACCTCGACTACTGGGTCCATACAATCTAAATTTACAGTCATCAGTTATGAAACATGTAAAAAGCCAACTACGAACTAACAGCAGGGCAAGAATACGTCAAATTCAACCAAACCGTGAACCTCTGAGAGCCCTGTACTGTAGTTAGTTTTGGCACTTGCAAACACAATACTGCATTTCTTTCTGATTTGTATCCACATTGACATGATAACACAAGTTGCACGCTGTCAAAAGTTTTAGCTTAGTTTACAGTTATATAGTTAGCCTAACACTGACATTTGGACCACATGCTTGCTGCAGTGTAGGTAGTCATACTGAGGGTCAGGAGCCACAGTGCTCCCCTTCTTCCTGCTGATGCCTCACGTTTGTTGTCTTAAAGGCTCAGGGTTTCTGTTTGGCAGCTTATTAAAACTTAGTTCTGGGTTCTTTACCCTGTCAGTAGTGCGTCCCATCACTCAGCAGCTCTGAGGCATTTTTGTGTGCTGATGGTCTCTTTGAATTATGTAGGTCATGCGGAGGCACCAGTATTGAATTGAGACAGCGAGAGCCCGTTAAAATAACGATGCGATCTTCTAATCTTCAGGGCCGGCGTCGGCCTGTAGTTGACTAGCCGAGGTCTGTACGGTCCTTGTACGCTTTGATAGTTGGTTTATTGGATTAAATCCAAAGTGTCAGAAACGAGAAAACAACCCACACCGTAACATAATATATAATATATTAGCATGCTAATTATACCTCTGCAACAGAATACATGGACGTCTTGGACATAACATTACCATTGTAACCTCTTCACATTCTGTTGATGACGTTAGTTCACTTTTGGAATGTTTGAAACTAGAATTCTGGCCAGATCTTACATCTTGCACCTTTTTTAAAGGTGCTCTTTTTATGCATCCTCGTTAAAATGACATACTTTTGAAATCCTTCAATGTTCTTCATCTATTAACATGTAGACTTGTACTCTCACATTAGTATAAAAACTCTCATGTAAACTTGGATAACTTGAGAGCGGACGTTGTACAGAACACGAATCAAACTATGACCCGGACATGAGGATTTCATTACCACTTCTAAATATATAATGTAGTTACTGATCTGCTTGCGTGTTTCAGTGTAAAACTTGAGATCAGAGTAGAGTATATAAACAATCTCTGATGACTGCGTGATGTCCCTTTTTTAAAAAGAGAACTCGATTAAGTCGACTGGAGTCTCTTATGTTCCTGATACCTGTTGGAGAAAACAAACACCTTGAACTTCTTGAAACGGAAGTTCAGCGAAGAACAAGCACACCTTTTTTACGTGTCAGCAGAATAACCTTTAACCTGCATGCAGTCTGTCGCTGTCCTTACTGTTGTTTTTTAACGTCATATTTGTCCTCCCAGGCTCCAAGTGTATTCTGTCACTATTCTACATAACTGAATAAGAACCGAAGACTCTTACCTGTACTTCCAGGGGCAGGTAGAGAAGTTAAAGTCACCTGTGATGCAGTGAGCACAACAAATGAACTTTGTTCCCTGTCGTAAAACCTGTATGCTGACACACTTTGTTTCTGCTAATTACACATTTCTGTTGGATGAAGTCACGCCTCCTTTGCTCCTTTCCGTCTTACTTTGGTTAGAAGTATATTTAAGCCATGTTGGACATCTTAAAATGTAGACAATACAGGAAGTTAATGACTAAGATTGATGGCTATTGACAATTAAAGTATTTAAAAACTGTAAAAGCTATTGAAGGTTGAAGGAACAGAGTATAGAAAGCAAAGGAGAAGGATGTAAAGGGGGTTTGAATTACGTGAAGGAGAAGAGAGAAGGAAAGTTGTAAGGGGAGGAGAGAAGGTAGGAAGTTACTTTGAAAGAAAGCAAGAGGGATTTAAGGGAAAGGAAGTGAGACGGCATGAAGGAGAAGGAAAGGAGGACAACGTAAAGGAAGCAGTGATGTACTAAATATACATTTACATCCATCTGGCATCTTCTCCTTCTTCTCTGCATCCTTTCTTTATCTCATCTCTTCTTTATTCTTACTCTTACCTGCTCTGGGCTTGAATGTGGCCTAGGACCTTTGTCACCCACCACCCCCATCTAAATAAAGTAAAATAAAACACAAACTCTTCCACCCTGTTTGTTATGCAGAAGAGAGGAGGCCATCAGGGCGATCGAAGAGGAGATCAGGAGAGAGAGGCACATCGCTGACGAGGTCGTCCAGGCGATGCCGGCCGCAAAGCAAGAGAAGTATTTCACCATGACAACAGCCAATGAGGAACTGCTCCAGGTATTAATGTAGTTTTAGCTTAATATTGTCATGATACTGCTCTTTTCCTCGTATGTATTAAGTATCAGTGTAATGTTTGCATGATACTGCCATGGCTTCTCTATTGTAGTATTAAACTGCGTTGAGAGTGCACTTCACTTGGTTTCATGCAATGTGGTAGGAGAAGGGTTATTCTTTAAGGAGCATAATGTTTCCATGGTACTGCAGTGATAATTGGTTAATATTACTCATGCTGTAGTTCAACACTCGTCATCTTTTGCATCACGTAAAAATAAATTTACTCAATGTCCTTCTCCTTTCTTCATCTTCTCCTTGCATCCTTTATTTATTTATTTTTGTAGGAGCTAACTGTTCACCAGGAGGAGCTGGACATCCTGATGACCAGGAAGGAGGACTACGACGCTGTGAGTTGGATTAAAGAGACGGGGAATGCTCGAATCAGGGTTAACGTATGGAATGAGGGAAGGGTTTCCACTGGGTTCACCAACCTAAATTTAAGATGTTTTTAATACCACGAAGAATGTCGTTTAACACCTGTTGCACAGGGGGCAGTATCTCACAATCATTCCTAATGATGTCATTAATAATCAATACACATGACCTGGACCTGGATGGACGGATTAACAAATAATAATGAACTAACTTTTACATAGAGGTCAGAGGTGTGGTACAATAGAGATTTTCCAGCCAGGCTTAGATCACATAAAGTTATGTCACTGCTTATAGACCATCGGCCAAAGGAAAAGGAAACCTCAATCAATATTTAAAGGAGCAGTGCGTATGATTTAGTACAATCTATTGTCTACCTATATTTTTATTAGTGACACTAAGAATCAGTGAGTTTCCGTCGCCTTTAGAATGAGCCCTTCATATCTACACAGACAATGGCTCACCTGACACCTGAAGGCCACCGTAGGGAGGGAAGGTAGGGAGGGGGGAACGGAGTAATCTGTGCAACGTTATACAACCGAGGGCTGGAACGCTAACAAAAGGCCCGTAGCTCGCTAAACATGTTCAACTTCAACATGTCAAAGGATTCTTTAATGTCGGACTGGGGTCCAGTTGATGACTACAATGACGCTAGCTGCCAGCTGATGCTAGCTATGTGTTAGCAAGTTACTGTAGTTAGTTTTGGCACTTGCAAACACAATACTGCATTTCTTTCTGATTTGTATCCACATTGACATGATAACACAAGTTGCACGCTGTCAAAAGTTTTAGCTTAGTTTACAGTTATATAGTTAGCCTAACACTGACATTTGGACCACATGCTTGCTGCAGTGTAGGTAGTCATACTGAGGGTCAGGAGCCACAGTGCTCCCCTTCTTCCTGCTGATGCCTCACGTTTGTTGTCTTAAAGGCTCAGGGTTTCTGTTTGGCAGCTTATTAAAACTTAGTTCTGGGTTCTTTACCCTGTCAGTAGTGCGTCCCATCACTCAGCAGCTCTGAGGCATTTTTCTGTGCTGATGGTCTCTTTGAATTATGTAGGTCATGCGGAGGCACCAGTATTGAATTGAGACAGCGAGAGCCCGTTAAAATAACGATGCGATCTTCTAATCTTCAGGGCCGGCGTCGGCCTGTAGTTGACTAGCCGAGGTCTGTACGGTCCTTGTACGCTTTGATAGTTGGTTTATTGGATTAAATCCAAAGTGTCAGAAACGAGAAAACAACCCACACCGTAACATAATATATAATATATTAGCATGCTAATTATACCTCTGCAACAGAATACATGGACGTCTTGGACATCGTCTTATAACCAGTTAAAGGTTCCTCATGGTAACTCTAAATGAGCTCTCTCTCTATTCAGTTGGTTGCAATCTGCAACCTCACCACTAGATGGCACTAAATGCTTTACACTGCTCAGACTTTCCAAGAACTGCAGATACCATGAGAGGAGAGGAGAGGAGATGAGGTGTGGAAAAAATAGTTTTGAGGACTACATTGACATATGAAGGACTAGTCTATGATTTCTCTGAGATAGAGGGTGCCCCTCCACTTCGTCTTATTTCATTCAGTTGCTTACTGTTTACTGACTTAAAACACAACCGCCAATTGGAACTATGCCTTTTCCAGTAGTAGTCGTAGTAGTAGTAGTAGTAGTAGTAGTATTTTAAAAGAAGAACAATGGCCTTGATGATAATTTTTAATTTGATAAAGTAAATAGTTTGTTTGTACTACTAGTTTTGTTTTAGTCCCGATGATGACTGATCATCGATGTGTGAAGCACTTTGTCTGTCCAGGGGAAAGGGTGCTGTATAAATGCAGTCGACTTAACCACTCCCCAGCAGCAGGAGTATGAACAGTCCTCCCTCACCTCCTCTGTGCAGGAGCTGGCCCACTCACACATCAAGCAGGAAGTGGTTCGGCTTCACGAGACTCTGTCGGCGCTGGAGGCCAAGCGGGACGCCATGGAGGCGGAGCACAAGAGCCTGGGCTCCCCCCAGGAGGAGAGGGAGCAACTATTCAAACAGGTCAGCGTCAACCAGCAGCAGCAATGTTTTATTAAACTGATATAACCTGCATTCATAAAAATACAAATAATAATGATAATAATTTTGGTTTGACAAAAAGTCTTCATTTAATCTTGCCACTTTGATGAGGTTAAAAGCTGCAGAAACCGGGAACAGGGGTCGGGGTCGGGGTCGGGGTTTGTAAAGAAAGGATTTAATGTGCCGTTCTGCTTTCCAGGTGAAGGAAGACAACCAGGAAATCGCCAGCATGGAGAGACAGTATGTACCGTTGTGTCGCACCAATACGCCATTTGTTTTTGCATTGTTGGGTTTCATTTTCTTTTGAAGATTTAATTGAAATCAAATTCTGACTTGAATTAGAAGTCCAAGCATGAAACTCTGAGTTCTTATTCTATAAATTACTTGAATTAAGTCAAGTCAAATTTTGCAGCATTTTTTGTAGTTATGAAAACATTTTGGTTGCTGTAAGTAGTTGGCTCTCATAAAAGGATCCACTTGGAAGTTGGAGGTAGAAAAAACGTGCCGAAACAAAGAGTTTCATATTCATGAAACCTGATCAACTCATTAAGATAGCTTATATATGCATACATGTGTTTTTTTCGTCTCTCACACTGCGACCTTTGACCTCACAATAACTTGATTATACATTGTGTGTGTGTGTGTGTGTGTGTGTGTTGTGTGTGTGTGTGTGTGTGTGTGTGTGTGTAGGCTCACAGAGATCAGGGACAGGATGGGACAAATCACAGAGGAGATGCGGCAGCTGGAGCAGGACTCAGAGGAAGCTCAGGGTAACACTGGATATGGCAGCTTTCAACTTTTCATTTCTCTATTGCAATTTTTATTTCCCCTAATATATGCTTTTGAAAAATTGCCTCTAAAATAAGTTTCAAATCTGTCATCTTACAGTGGAATTTTATAAACCAGGTGTTCACTGTCCATCTCTTTCTTGAGTATATCAAAGGCTGACTCAAACGATCATTTTCATTAGTCATTAATCTGATGATGCTTTTTTTAATGAATTGCTTGGTATGATATAGAGAAAAATGCAGATCACAATTTACCAAAGACAGAAAACACAAAGACATACCAGCAAATATTTACATTTGAGACACTGTAACTATTAAGTTTTGTAGATTTTTGCTTTCCTTGGGCATATTTCCAAACTCGTACACACAAAGTGTATGACACTGCTACCAAACAAAGTGTGCATTTGATAATCATATTATTGCTTGCTAAACTATGTATAATATTTTTTTTATCTGTCCATAAGGGGAGTGTCAGCAGAAATACAAAGAGCTGAAGCGGAAAGAGGAGGAAATTGACCGTAAGTTGAACTTTTTACAATTTAAATGAGTAAACCTGAGTAGATATGGATCATAGTGATAAATCATGCTGTGATCTAAAATCACAGCATGATTTACTGAGTACCTGATATGAATCATGTGTCACTTCTGTGGGTGGGACTATTGATGCTTTCGTATGTTTAGCAGAACCTGGGGGATGATAATAGTGTCTGAGAAACAGTTATGAATAATAAATATATTCATAGCAAAGTAATGATAGGTTGCTATTATTTATACATTCTGTATATTGAATTCATATAATGTGCAAGAACACACTTTGCAGTGCCGTTTTGGAAATTACCACTAGGTGGTGCAGTCAGCATCCTTTCAAATCATGATGTGTCCTGACACAGGAGCACCAGTACATCTGCATGAGCAGTTTACTGCTTCAAATATAACCCCGTGCAGCTCGTAGTAATGCACTGCTTCCTGTGTTCCAGGGTACCTGGAGTCATTCGAGGAGTCCAGGGCTCAGGAGCAGGACAAGATGACACTGAGTCAGGAGAACATCGTCTCCCTCCTGGAACACTGCAGCAGGGTGAGGAAGAATGGGGAGGGGAGGGGAGGGGAGGGGAAGGGAAGGGAAGGGAAGGGAAGGGAAGGGAAGGGAAGGGAAGATAAATGATGGTAAGGATACATAGGGAAGGCTAAGCGTGTCCATCTGTCGGTGTGCTTGTAGAACATGCTGCGGCTGCATCAGGTGGACACAGTGACCGCCAGTGAGCTGAGGAACATGCAGGAGGTGCTGGTCAGTAAAGAGACGGAGGTGGTCCAATCAAAGAGCACTGCCAGAGGACTGACAACTGGTAAGACACACACACACACACACACACACACACACACACACACACACACACACACACACACACACACACACACACACACTTTGGTGAAGTAATACCCCCTTTAATGAACCTAACATGCCAAACAAGCCGGTGCTAACGGTGCCCCCCAACCCCCCCAGAGTCCCAGCGTCTGCAGCAGGACCTGGAGAAGGTGAAGCAGCTGGAGGGGAAGATCACAAGTGAGCTCAGCACCCTGAAGGAGCGCGTCAGTACCATGGAGTCTGAGCTGGTCACCTACCGAGACCTGGACGCCCTGAAGCACACAGCGGAGGAGAAGAAAAAGGTAACGAGTAGCAGAAACCGCATGCAGCTATGTACTACATGGAGTACATGGAGTACATGTACTCCATGTAGTACATGTATGTGTTGATATTTTAATTTTACCTTAAGTTATTGTAATTCTGTGTGGAAGGAGGACCTAGCAAAGTAACATTTTCATTGTACGGAGTAACTGTCTGTTAACTGTGCATATGACAATAAAATATCTTGATCTTGAGCTTAATATTTATTTGTAGTTTCTAGATATCAGTGCGGTGCTTTAAATACTGTTGATGTGATTGTGTTGTGCTGGAGACGGCTGAACTGTAGGCTAACCTAATGTGTGTTGCTCCGGGGCAGAGACTGCAGGAGGACCGCGTATCGCTGACTCAGCGTCGGGATTCATTCAGACAGCTGTTGGAGGAAATGAACCAGAAATATGAAGCTCTGAAGACCACGCTGCAAGAAAACGAGACTCACGCTCAGGTCAGAGCATTTCACGTCACCATATCAGCACAACTGGAGCTACAGACATGTTGAAGTGTAATAATGCCATTTGTTTCCGTTACAGTTATGATAAAGATCAAATTTACTGTACACCTTATTTTATAAGTTTGTACTAAAAACTGATCATTTTTAAGTATTTTTTTTTCTATAGATCAGATTGTAATCTTCCAATGCATCGTTGCAGTCATCAAAACTTCAAATGTATTCTCTAAAGCTTTGAATGATTTCTGGTTTCCTTCATGCATTCTGCAACACTTTCAATGCAATTTAAGACAAAGAGACATCTGTTTCTGTCGTCGGCCCCGTAGTCACCCAACGACTGGATTCGTCTCAAGCGTTATTATACAGGATTCTCCTTTAGTACACAAATATGTGTTTTTGTTTTGTTTTTTAAGTGTATTCAAATGCACCTGGAAAAACTGTAACAAGCACTGACACACCATTGTCTTATCTTCTGCTCCGTACACAGTGTCCACTAGATAATGACATAATGAGCATTTTGACACTAGAATTGTGTGCTTATTTGAACGTAGAGGGGTTAAAGTTCATGGTCAGACGTGGTTCAGTACAGCAGGACAAATCCACATTCGCCCCTCTTCTGTGGAAGTGCCCTTGAGCAAGGCGATCCAATCCTTTTCCGTTGTTGTGAGCTTGCGTCATCGTGCTGTAGACTAACTTTGTGTTGGGGGTCTTTGTGCTTTATGTTTCAGCTGGCTAACCTCGAGAGGAAATGGCAACACTTGGAGCAGAACAACTTTGTGATGAAAGAGTGTATCCTTCTGAAATCTGCATCTTTTTCATTTTCTTTTTTTTTTTACTTAATGTTATTTATCTGGTTGAAGTGCCGACAACTCATCGCTTCCAAAGATAACCGCTCTGATATGTGATTGGTTCCTGTAAAAGCCACCTGTTGGTCACAACAGGGATTTATTTTCTTCCTGAACTGCCGGATCAGTCATCGCCTCGAAATCTCAGGAGAGCGACTACGCCTCGGTGGCCAAGAACGTCGCCCAACAAGTGGCGGAGTACAACAGGACTCTGATAGACTTCTTGCAGAACAACAGGAGTTAAATACACTCAAATAAACACGTTATATTTAAGACGTCTGCAGTCTGACGACACATTTCAGTTAACGTCATAATAAAGTGGTTATTCTAAGACAGTTAAATATTCAGTTTATACAGTTTTTTGATAAAAGAATAGTGTCCATACTGTCCAAAAAAACCTAAATGTAGTCCTAGTTCTAAAGTATTTATCTACTATGTTTTGTATTTAAATGTATAGGAGATGCTGTAATCCATGTCACTACATTTTTGTGAACTTATCACACGCTTCATTGAATAAAGAAGTTTTGAGAGAATTTTAATTGAACGACTGCAGTTTGTAACGTGTGCAGAGCCCTGAAGCCCCGCCTCCACCGTTGCTTGAAGTTTATTGAAACTGAACCTGTAACCCGTAGCAAAGCCGTGACTTTAATGTAAACGGTCCAGATGAGCTGGTACCGGAGTGCTCGGGTCACGGTGGTCGTCCTGTGGATACAGACGCTTTCCTGGACAGGAGAGCCAGGAGACACCTGTCCATCACTAACGTCCTCCTCTGATTGGTCCCCATACTGTGAGGAGGGGCTGGGGCGTCCAGGAGCACCTCATCCAACAGGAAGCGTCAGGTCACATGGCAGATCTCTGTTACACTATGCGGCCATGTTTCATCAGAGACACGTGGTCGTGGATGACGGAGAAGCAGATTTGAAGGGTTGTGTGGTGATCAGTACGACTATCAAGAGGAAAGTTATTGTTCACTACTACGTCATCTGAAACTTGTAGTTCACTACAGGTAATGTGTATTTTTGATTTTGGGGTGAACTGTGCCTTTTAAAGATCCTGTTATAAATATCATACCAGGTTTGACTGACCGGGAAAACTTGCTTTATGAAATTCAAGGATTATCTTATCTGATCTTAATCATGTCTAAGAGATTTGAGACTTGACTAGAACATCCAAATACCTAAATCTAGCTCTGGCATCTACTGTTAAGGAAATTCCATTTTTATAAAATACTTTGGAAGACTTTTTAATGACTTTTTTTTTTACCTACTTTACTAAGACTTTGACTTTGTATAACATACTACGGCTTTTTTTGTCAAACTATATTAAGACTTGTTGACTTACTATACTATGACTTTTTTTGACATGTTATATTATGAAATCATGGCTGGTTTCAACATACTAAAGCAGGACTTGTCACCGTTAGGACCCGCTCACGGTCTTGAAGGCGGTCCTGGCCGACCAAAGCAAGCGCTTCTCTTACAAGAGAGTCGTCAGCTTCTGTGGTAACCTCAGATTAATAGATTATGTTTGGGTACATTCTTGAGTAGACACGCTCCTTGTCACTTTCCCTGAGCCAGTTTGTGAGAGTCCACGCAACCGTGTACTTAAAACCAAGAAACATACTATGACATTTTAACATACTATACTATGACTTGTTATGACGATGAAATACTTTAAAATTACTTTCAGACTTCTCATGGCATACTATGACTTTTCTTGACATACTATAAGATACAGTTCTAGATTATTCGGTAACTAATCCAGAATGTTGAGTTCCACTTGCAGGTTTGCAGCACCACAAGGTTTACGTTAGAAATCTACTTGCATTGGTTAAAATTCAAGAATGTTAAGTAACAACTGTCCGCTGTCCCCATGTGGAACGAGAGGTCAACGTCAATAACGCCACTGCCTTCGTTAGTTTCACCCAAAACAATATTCTTTGCCTGAACCGAAGTATTTCACAATCTATTCCTAAACCTAAATAAATGATCTTGTTGCCTAAACCTAACTAAGTTGTTTCATGTGAAGACAGAAGCTCATTTAGGAAAGACCGTAAGTAACAAGCAGAAATGGATTCTCGTTTCTGGCCTGTAATAAACAGAGAATGAGGCTATTAAACAAATATGTTGACACCAACGGGGGCTTGAAAAGACGCTTGATGGTAAACGTGTACACTACATCCAACGGTCCTGAGCACATGGACCCACATATGTGCCTAATCTATATGTATATACTCAAAGTTTAGCTTTCAAAGGTCATTTTTTGTCATTGTACAAAAGAGTTGCACAATGAATTGCAGGTTGTCGTCACATTTTGCTCCGCAAGAAAAACACCGTCTGCATTGTGTTCCTTCTTTTGTTCTTTTTTATGTCTGCCTGTGAAACACTTTGATGCTTGTTTTGATACGTGTTGTATAAATAAGCTTCAATATTATGATTATTATCAATCACACAAGATATGTTTTTTAGATTAAACCTTCATTGCACAACATGAGACTAATAGCCAACGATCGACTATCACAACTACACAGAAAAATAGGATTTTCTACAAAACATGTTTGTTGTTAAATCAAAGAGCCAATCAGCTCTCTGATCTGACAGCGGAAATATGACATTTGTTTGTTTGTTGTATTAATGGGAGGTTTTAGTCTCCACACACAGATCTGTTTTCACAGGGTTTTATGCACAAATAGAGAATGTGCATAAAAACACCTCCAGTAAAGAAAACATGATATCTACTTATTCTTAATACAATACTACTGTGGTATGAAAAAATCAACTTCAAGTAAATTAGACATTAGTCAGCATCCCATTTCAGAAGTTATCAGAAGTGAAGTTTATTTACATATTTCACAATGTATGACGGTATTTTCTATTGAAAGAGCAAATGAAAAAGGAGAAGTGAACACAGTTAAGATGCTTCTACAGTTACAGTAGCTGTTGCATAGTTTGATATGATTACCTTCTCTAATATTGTGCTATGCATTTCCAATATCCAACAGCCCGACACCAAAAGAAACTCTGTTGCTGCACCGGGCCCTGATCTCATTCTAAAACCTGATCCTGGCTTCCTGTGGGAGACCAGAAACCAGATCGGGGTCAGGAGTCTCTCAGTGAAACAGCATCACAGGATCACAACGGACACAAAAGGATGTTCAGGAACCTGAAAACCAAATGATCCTCACAAAGTGCCCGAGCACAAATCTGTTACCATGTGTGGGTCCATGAGGGGAGTCCACCAGGCTGGTCATCTTTAGATCATTTATAGTTATTATTTATATACACTGCTGGTCCCCACAGAACGATCTATTAAATTATCTTTCGGGAGGAAGAAAAACATACCAAAGAAAATTCAACACCAAGTTGATTATCATTAAAAAACAAAAATCTATTTTTTATGGATAGTAAGTTGTAATTACGACATACTAAATCATAATTATGAAATAGCATATCGGAATTTTGAGCCCCTGAGTCATAACCATGTATTAATTATGACTTCAGTGGAAGAATTGGGCTTCCGTATTAAGACCGCCCCCTCAGGTCAACATTTCCATGAAAAAAAAAAAAAAAAGAATCTCCAAGAGCATATTCATCCTCCATAAAGAGGACCAACACTTGATTTTATCACATACTATATTTGCAATGTTGTTGTTTTCTCTTCTATTAACTGTTCAGAAGCTCTTGAACCCGTAACGGCCACCGGATGTAAATACAAGAACTCAAAGTCCTCATAAAGGACCAATGGGCCTCAAGGCGGAGCCAAAACAACAAACTGACTCATGACGCGGGAGCCAGTGATGTCACAGAACCTGTCACAGTCCACAGCTTCTCCATTTGCATCTTAAGAATTTTAGTACGAAGGAAATGCACGCGTGGTCGAGACCTGTCGTGTAGAGATAGCCCGTCTTCCTCCACGGGGGGGTCCAGAAGAAAAAGATGACAATGCAAGGCCCAGAGTTCAATGGGACAAAACTATGCTACAGAAGGAGCTCCCACATCATCATCATCATCATCTAGGTCGCTATTGCGCCATTAAAGTCCAGTTATTATGTTCTTCTACAAAATCACCACATCTCTGTCCACACCATGAACCAGGAAGTAAACTAGTGTAGACTCAGTTGGGGTCTGGGTCTCACGAATATACTCATTTATGTTTTATGCTCCTTTCGTGTGATAGTTGGGATACTAATGTAGTCTGTTTGATACTTTACTGAGACGGATCCATAAAAGCCAGACGAGTATGATGTGGTACAGGAAGAGCGTCAACATTACGCCTCACTAAATAGTTCTTTTTCTTCACGACTTCAAGTGAAGTAAAGCATCACTGACTTACTCTGTTAGAGGAGAATACTGAGACCAGTCGGTATGAGCCGCTACAGCTAGCAGGCCGTTAGCCTATCTTAGCATAAAGACTGGAAACAGCTAGCGTGGCTCCACCTAAAGGTACCGCCAGCACCCCGAAAGATCGTCAATCAATGTGTAAGCTGTACGAACAACACAACGTGGTTTCAGAGCTCCACGGTGTAGTAATACAGAACAGTTGAAGCTCACAACCTGTAAACAGATGTAGAAATAAACTGACGACATATGCAATGCATGGCATGGCTTCGCTGAGAGCAGTAACTCACAACTTAAATGGGCCTCATAAAGGAAGTGAAGTGAAAGTGGATGAAAATAGAAAAGGTGCCCCGCCTCCCCCGCCCCCCCGCCCCCCCTTCAGTGTAGTTCTATTCACAGAGCGCTCAGCCTCGGTGGCGAGATGAAGGGAAGAGAACGCGGGCTGAGAAACGGAACACATCATGTTCTCCCGTCTGTCAGCCCGTTGGTCTCATTCAGAACCCCCCACACAGAACCCTCCACACAGAACCCCCCACACAGAACCCCCCACACAACAAACGCTGATATGAATGATGATGCATAACAATTAGCGTGGGATTACTTTTCCTTATTTCATGGGCTATTTGGGCCATACAGAACTAGAGAAGTGCCCTCAGTAGACTTCAGACCTCCTCCAGGTGTGTCTGTCTGTGATTGGATGAATACGACCCCCACTTTTAAACTTTTAAACTGTCAAACGGTGGAGGCTTTAGTAACCAAAATAAATGAGTTTGAGGAATATTTCGACATTCGAGGAAAAACACTGATTGGCTTTCTTGCAGAGTGAGATGAGTACATCGATATGACGTCTGAAGTGCAGAGCTAGTGTCGGGAAGTGGTTATCCAGAGCAGAGGAAACCACTTCTCTAAAGCCACCATCGACATGTTGCATCTTCGATCGTTTCATCTGAACACAATCAGAAATGTGAAAACAACGGTTTGTGGTTGGAGGTGAAGTTGCTCCTCTTGTCTGTGTGCAGGTCAAACAAATGGGAACAACATGGTAATTAGTGACCTCGTATTTGTATGTGTTTTAACAATGAAAGTTAGCTCTTATGCTAAGCTAAGGTAATTCCCTCCTGGCTCTAGCTCAACATCAAATGGGCACACAAATTAACACTTTTCCCAAAATGTCAAAGTATCACTTTTCATTTTTCTTTACAATCCTTACATGATGGAAAAAGAAAAACTGTGAACTTATTTCTCACCACATTTGCAGCTTCGAAGTCAACAATCCCGTTGTTTGTGGCAGACTTAGCTAATAACACAGGTCTCTCCTCCTCAGTCTAGTTTTGCGTCATCGTTCAGACCGGTGGTTTTCTAGGATTTCTTATCAGATATGTTTTTTAAATAAACGCATTGAAAAAAAAAAAAAAACTGGATCGCAATCAAGGTTTGGTTCTCCCAAGTAGAAACCGTGTTACCGTGAGAAATCATTCAGTATTCTATCTTACATGTACTTTAGATGTTTGATGCTGCAGGGGAAATAAATATAAAGTGAAATCCAGTCAGGTCACGTGAAAGGCCAAACAAAGGCCGGCTGTCTGGACTCGGATCTCCTTCCATTGGTTTCCAGTGAAAGTGCATGAAGACACGCAACCGCCACGCTTCAGAGAAATGAGCTGAGAGCGAAGGAATCTCCTCTCGGGACACGACCCTCACCGGAGGGATGCAACCCTCACCGATACGCAGCTCATCACCAGTCTCAACGCAATGAAGAATGACCATATGCCGCCACTTCTCTCAATCCTTATTATTCAAACATCTGTACACACATTTAAATCATGGAAATATGTCCCTTCACATACTTACTGACGTATTGTAATGGGGTCTAAATACGTCCATGCAGCAGGACCAAGATGGAGAATATGCTGCTGGTGTGCTCGTTTGTGATCGTTCACTTTGAGTAGGACCAAGCTGCTCCACTGGCTGATGGCACCAACCAACAGTATGTCCCTCTGTGACACCGTCGGGTGCTGCTCTCCACCTGAATGGCCTCCAGCAATGCTGTGAGCATGGTTTGCATAAGACCTGCTGCATGGTTCTGGGTCATGCAGCTGCAGAGGAGCTCGGTGCCGTTTCCTCGACACATACAGAACCAGCAGGAAACTATTTTTAGACCAGAAAATAATAATGTTAAACTGTCGATTGACAGAAAATTATTCTTTTTTTTCCCAAGCAACACATATGTCATTTTAAAAACTTTGACGTAGTAACCTTATTAGCATGGCTAGTTGGTGAACTGCTGTAGCTGCTGAGCTAACCGCTAACACACTAGCTGCCCGGGGGCAGCTCTAGTCAGGCCCAACAGCTCCTGACGCTGGCCCTTTGTTCACCACTGAACACCATTTCATTCAATACAAAGTGGGGAAATAATACCCTCAGAGATTATTCTAAAGATCAACTCCTGTCTCCAAACGTTCACACCGTGCAATGCAAACCCTTCTTCTTCAGTGGAAACGTTTTTAGTCCAGCTGAGGAGAGGAAATAAAATGTTGCAAGACAGTTAATAAGCTAATACGCTAAATCTTTTGGGAAAGCTACTGTATGTCAGCACCGTCGAGACGCTGATTTGTGGGTCTAAAGTTGAACTCAACGCTGAAACTTTGCGTGGATCTACTTTGTCCGCCCACGTAAGTGGATCAACTTGAAGCCAGAGCCAACGATCAGGCCTCGTCCACGGCGACGCTCGCCACGCCGGCTGTACAGGACTAATGAGTCGCTACGCAGAGCCTCGCCTGGTCGGTGAGGTAAAGTATGGCGTTGGTCACATTAGACAGCTGCCTTCAGGGGGAGGGGTGATCTTCTAGTACAATGGTACGGCAGAATCTGTACGTGACTTGTGGCCCTTCTGAACAGCAGCGGCGCACACGACCGTCAAAGTGACTCGGCATATTACGACAGTGGCATCGGCCACCCTCCCGTCTCAGCGGCACTCGGTCCCCGTCTGATTCCTCTCGCGGTGGAACGAAAGCCTTCATCGGCGCTAACAGGAGAATGAGCTGGTGACTGCCGGAGCAGCTCATTATGTCGTTACATAACAGGACTACACACACACACACACACCGTAATAAAAAATGGATCAAGAACTCATCATTTAGTAAAGGGCCCATCTTGCAGTAAAATGCTGGACGGAAAATAAGCCGTTGAAAATGGATGGTTTGTACAGAGAAGTGTTTTTTATAGGAACGTGTGTCATTTCTCAGCTGTTCAGTTGAAAGTATTTCTAAACGGGTGAAGACAAACCGTATCCAGCATTTTAATACATTATGGGTTTCCCTTCACTTGTGTACAGTTCTAGCTGTAGTTGCATTGGGAGGGTGGAGAAAGAACAGGTGACGGTGGGTGAATCCAAAACCTGAACGGGTGCATCCTCGCCCGTCTTCAAGTTCAACAGGGCCACCATCACTGTACAGATAGATCCACTTAAATCAAGAGCAGATGAAGTAAGTGAACAAGTGTGTGTGTGTGTGTGTGTGTGTGTGTGTGTGTGTGTGTGTGTGTGTGTGTGTGTGTGTGTGTGTGTGTGTGTGTGTGTGTGTGTGTGTGTGTGTGTGTGTGTGTGTGTGTGTGTGCATCTAGATTCTGGTTACTGTGGCTCTTTTGGTCTTTTTCCACAGGACCAGAGATTGTGTGTGTTTTCCAAGTCTTACATCCACAAAAAGTTGAGTTGAAAACAATTGTCAGGCTTCCCTCTCCCTCATCTCCATCTGAACTTCCTCTTACTTCCTCCCTCATTCCCATTTTTTATCCACTTCCTTGCAGAAGTTACTTCTTGTCGCTGTTTTGAAATATTTGTTCGTAGGACGGAGGCGGGTGGTTGCAGTAGGACGGAGGTGGAGGGTAGAGGCCCATCATCATATGGGCAGAGCCAGGCTGTGGCGTGTATGCCGGGTGTGTGATGGTGACCCCTGGGTCGCCACCTGTCATCCCGTTGACCCCGAAGCCCTGCATACTCCCCGGCTGCTGGGAAACTGGAAGGAAAAGGAGAAAAAAGCCATAATTTAGCTCACTGTATTATAGACTGTGTGTTCTGAGGCTGTGTTGTCTTCATCCATCAAACACAGCTCATGGGTCATAGGTCCTCAGCAGCACGCGGCATGTTACAAAGACACCTCGCAGCTAGTTTGGGGAGCGATTCTTTAAAAGAGCCCAACAGTGCTTTGTGGTTGGTTGAAGTTCTAATCCTAAAGATTTTAGTCCTACTTGATTTGGTTACCCTTTGGTTACCGGTGGCAACAAGCTTTATTATGTTTAAGCGAGTCGTTTTGCACTTGCACTGGAGGCCGAAACACGCCTTGAGATGATGATGGTGGTGGTGGCTGGCAGTTGGGTAAAGTCATGTGGATATCAACTGCTTTTGTAGTTGGAAGAGGATTAAACCTAAAATACCACCAAACGCATCCTGTAACGTTACCTCTACCACTTGTAGTCTCCATCCTTCTGAGATCAGCTGCCTGCTCCACCAGTAGATACTCGGGTCTGGAATTCTAAATACCGTGTTTCTACCCAGGCGGAAACCTCCGGTTCTGCCGATTGAAGCCAATGTGGAAGTGTTTTAAAACGTGCATTCTCTCTACTGACCACGGTTTACAATTACAAGCACTTCAACAACATCAGAGAACAAACAAAAAAAATCAAACTCATGTTCATAGAAATGTCTTACCGTGCTTTAGAAAAGAATTGACCCTATCATGTAATCAATTGCACTCTGCAATCTTCAACTGTGGTTGCTTCCCCACTGTATCATCGCCACATCTGCCATACAATATGCAAAGCATAGTATGTGGTGGGCCATCGTTTTGTCATTATTGTCATACCATGTGATCATGCTGCGCTCAGGATTTATGTGGCTCACACATAAATAAATGAAATGACAATTAATGCAGATTTTGCAAATCTGATTGAATCTGAGGTATCTTAAATCCTGGATTGTTTACATCCATGTTTACTAGCTAGTGGTTACCAGCAACCAAATATATTATTGTTATTATTTCGTTAAGTTAAACGGTGTTTCAGCTCACGAAGAAAATATAAGGTTTCCATCCACTAGCGTTACACAAAGGTTGGTGGAGCTAATTCTCCAGTCGGAGCCATTAAACCACAGCAGAGGACTCAATGAGATGACATCATTGACAGAGCTCCAGTCCAGGTTCTCCTCATCACTCCACACAGATCTGATGTTTCCGTCTCTCCAGCAGAAGCTGTCAGTGACATTTAAGTCAGATGCTCCATGTAAGTCATGATTAATTCACTGAGTCGCTTTCTATTGCACCAAGTTGCAATATTTCATTGTTTTTAGAACTTCCGGTGTTTCCACTCAGGTTTTTTATGTGCACAAAAGCTTTTCATTCAAAAAGGATGGACACGCACTTAGTGAGGCGTTATGTGGCTGGTTGAGACAGCTCTATTGATTCCAACTGTTACGTCAGACGGAGGTGGGACTGACGGGTAAAAAGATGTCTCAAATCTGTATTTATATCTGAATCAGGAGTTTCTAAATGAGCAGTTCAATATTGTGGTTTGTGTACAGTGGTTTCTGCAATTCTTAGAAATGTCTTTAAAAAGGTGCTGAATTAAACATTTCAGAGCATATCTAGTGCCTCCACTCCGCTCTGGACATGTCGACGGCTGAGCCGGCAGCTCACTGCTAACAGTGCTAACGGTGCTAACAGTGCTAACAGTGCTTACGGTGCTAACGGTGCTAACGGTGCTAACAACGGCATCGGTGCGGACAGAACAGTGTTTACTTGAGGGATGAAGAGGATGGTGGGCCCTACGCTTCCACATCGTTATCTGCTGTTATCGACCTCATGAGCGCCGTGCAGAGCGGCGGCCATGACTGGGGCACGCTCACATGCACTAACATGCACTGGACAGCACACACGGCCACCCCGTGTCACTTGTGTGGTCTGAATCCTGCTGTGTGGTCTGAATCCTGCTATGTGGTCTGAATCCTGCTGTACCTGGTGAGGTGGCGGGGTGCCTGGTGAAGGAGACGTTGAAGGCTTGCTCGTCTCTCAGAGGGGACGGATACATCCTCCTGCGGACAAAGAAGCCGGCACCGCAGCAGAACAGCACTCCCATCATCAGCAGCACCCTGAGAGGAAAAACAGACCACACATCAGACCTTTCACCAACCCGACATCATCAACACTTGTCCGGCGGGAGAGGAAGAGGACGGAAGAAAAGATCGGGCTTTGGCCTTGGTCTGAATTTAATGTCTGTGTCGATGATTAAATGTTGTGTAAGTATTATCTGCAACACAGGAAGCAGACACAGAGGTACACTCATCACCAGGCAAACAAAGTACAACAGAGGGTATCGGTCACTCACCAGAAGTACCATAGTCTCTGGATGGACAGGGCTCTCACACAGCAGCGAGTCCCACAGCAGTCCTCATAGGAGCGACATCTACAACAACAAAGACAGCACACAGGGAGGCAGGCAGGTCAGCGGTGAGCCTCACACTATACACAGATACTCACAAACGAGGACGATACAGGAAATGGACTTCATGTAGCGCTTTTCTAGTCTGCCAAACACTCGAGGCACTGCACAACATATGCCAACAGTCACACATTCATACACTGATGGCAGAGGCTACCATGCAAGTTGCCAATCAGCTCATCAAGGACACTCCATCTCTCTTTGCAGGAGCAGGGGGACGGGACTGTGGACGTAAAAAAGAGAACCAGACACGGCGTTGGAGGCGGAGCCCCATTCATGCTAAGTGGCGCATGAACAGTTTGACTTCTGAGTCTAAAAATCAGATATAAATGAAATTACCCGGCTCTTCCGGAGATCTTTTGCATCCATGGGGCCCAGACAGCAGGTGCACTGGCGTTATCTTTAACCCCGCCTCCCAGCCCTCATGAGCTTCATTCTCATTCCCATGAATGGAGGGAGGAAAGTAACTCTGGATTTGTACTGTTAATGGATTTTACTTTTAGGACCCAATGATTTAAATAAGGGCTATTCAAGTGTTCGTACTGGGAAGTTGATTCACCTAAAAATGTTCATTATTTGCTGAGACACAGACGTCCCTTTCCCGATGTAAGGCTATGGGAAAAGGTTGGGCCCCATGGCCTCACGTGATGCTCCATTGTCCGGCCACCATGTATCTATTGTTTGTATTTCATTCAAAACGATGTTCACTAAATTAAAATGTGTGCCGTATCTGTAATAAAAATATATTTTTATCGACTCGGAATTAATTTAAAGAAATTGCAGATAACTGCTAGATCCTAACGGTGAGCCAAGTAGCGGGTTTGTAAAACCTTACACAGGACAGAGGAGGGAAAATGTCTTTCCCTTCAGCAATAAAATGTTGCAATAACATTTCTTTTTTTTCCACGCTGAATATTGCAAATATTCTATTTATACTTTCTATTTATTTTATATTCAAATTTACAATGTAAGCTTTTCTATTCTCTATTCATGTTTCTTGCTTTTATTCCGTTTGCTCTCTTATTACGCTCACTGTATCCACCGAACACCAGAGCGAATTCCTTGTAAGTGAAAACCTACTCAGCAATAAACCGGATACTGATGATGTCATTCATCTCGGTTTCTGGTTTCTGCTCCGTAAACAAACTTTAAAGAGCTTCATTCTAAATGACAAGCCAGCAGCCAGGGAGCCAAATATTCAGAACAGAGTCCAACTGTGATTGATCAGTGTATGGTGAGCAGCAGGAAACCTGCACTAACACAGCTGAACAAATAACAAGGTGTGTGTGTGTGTGTGTGTGTGTGTGTGTGTGTGTGTGTGTGTGTGTGTGTGTGTGTGTGTGTGTGTGTGTGTGTGTGTGTGTGTGTGTGAGATAGATGACTGTGGATAGCCAGCATGACAGCTCATACCTCAGACTCCCAGTCCTGTCTAGCATTTCAACACTAGATCAGGGACGAGTAACCGTTGTCCCTGGAGGCCCCAGGGTCTGCAGTATTAAAACAAATAGAGTCCTTTCACCGAGCCACATCGATGGGGTTTGGTGGTGCACTTGTGGCTCCTACTGGCCAGGGGGCCGGTCACGAGTAGTGAGTGAGGAGTCAGAAGTTAACAGCGTAATAAAATCGGTGTTTCGAGAAAGCGTGATCATGCAGCATAATAAAGTGAAATAAGAAGTTAAGTGAAAGCAACGAGGCGGCAATCATTTAATTAGTCAACACTACACCTGGCATTCTATTGGTTGGGGAATTTTGACAAGGTTATTGCACCAAAAGAAAGATTCCAAGAGCAGAGGAGAATTTGGAGAGCAAATATTTCGCGAGCACACAGAAGCAGCCTAAGTGTGAGGAGAAGGGCTGAAGCTGGAGAGAAAGAAATGTGTGCAAGTAATATAACATCCGAGTGCAGGCATAGGATTGTATTTTGAATTGGATTAAATTCTGATCTAATCGGAAAAATTTGGGAGGTCAAAGCAGATCCAAAGACTTCTGATCCTGAAGATTTGGCTTCCTATTTGTTTTTCCAATCATGCCTTTAATCCGGTGTGTTTAATCCAGGCCAGCCGAGACAACAGGAATGCGGGGTCCAAACAAGGTTTTAATTGTGCTCTTCATTGTTTAATTAGGCAACCCCTCCAACAAAGAAGTACATAGATGGCCACTAACAAAAACATTTTACAACATGGCCTCTAACACAACTATTTGAACAAGTTTAACATAAATTAGCGTGTACGTCATGGATCCAATCTGAAGCAAGCTTCTCTTCCAGCTTTGTTTCGCGGCCCTCTCAGTCTCCATTTGGAGTCCTCACTGTCAGCACGCTGCTCCGTCTCTGTTGCTTCACGGATCGTGCTCTGGCCCACTCACCTCTTCCACAGGAGGGGCTGGGTCCCTCATAAAAAGGGACGGTCCCTTGTTGGAGAATAAAAATGACCATTGAGTTATAATGGGACCTGCATCGTAAACACAAACAAAAAAGAATTCGTCAATGAAACACATTTACATGACTGTACTCTGGAAGTAGAAGGTGAGAGGGTATGATTTCCAAAGTATTGCAGCAATCTGTGCACATATAGCCTACTTAAAGAGTTTGCTGCATCCGCAGGCACATAATAACGTTAGCTAGCTAGCTCGCTTGCTGTTAGCTTTAGCTTCAGTGCAGCAAAATCATAGATTCAAATGCTTTGAACAGATTGATGTTTGGTTCAGGAGTAAATATATGACCAAATCCCAATTAATTCCCTCTTAAAAGTTTAACCACATACATCAATAAAGCCAGCTAGGCCACTTGCTACTTCCCATAGAAGTCAATGGAGCCAAGCTCCTGTGCGCATGATCAAGAGCTTAATTAGCGTTAGTTACCCAAACATTTGAAGGAGGTGTAAATTCAAGTAGCTGGACAGCAAGACATGTTGCCATCTGTGTAGTTTTACAAACGCTACATATTAAATAAACATTTACTTACATTTGGGCGGGAACTTGCTCCAGTCGGCAAATGGTCCGCCATGTTTTTTTGTTCTGTTCAGATGCAGGGGTTTGGACTTAAGATTTGAAAATCCCTATCTGGCTGTATCGGGATCATCGCGATCCAGCCTGCCGATGTTATGAACTACTGGGACAAAGTCAGTGAGATCATGTTGATCATTCACACTGAGAAAAGGGGGATTTCATTATTCCGATCATTGTTACAAGTTCCGACATATCGGGCCTGGGTGACTCATGAAAACATAGTTATGATGTTGTATTCCATTTTTGCTAATAGATCCGCTAAAATGCTAAGCAAAGGCCCTTCAAGGTTGACCAAGCTAAAACCTGTGTAGTGTAACACAAAAGTCCTGCTTTCAGATTATTTTGGAGGCTGCAGTCTGTGGAACTGTTGAAATAAATTGTTGTACTGAGAGAAATATTCAACCTGAACAGCCTCCAAGCTTTGGAGGCATTGATTACAGCTGTGAATAATTAAGCTCTTGAGAGTCATCATCATGTTATACTGAGTTATGTTCAATGACCTGGTTCCAATATGCTCGTTCACTCTTACATTCTTGTTTATTCCAAATTGGAAGTGAAAAGAAATGTCTCTGGAAACGCCTACCTGTCAAAGCGTCTGCTGAAGCAGACAATAACACCACAGCTGCGATGCTATTTAAGTGCTGTTTCACTTCTCTTTGTGTCTGATGGTTTTGAGGAGCCAACACTATGTTTGTATATTGTGTTTTTCCTGTAGTGATGTCAAGGCAGGGACATGAGTTACTCACACAGAAGTAGAGTGTCACCTGTGTCGTGATCAAAAGAGACATACAGTATGCGTCTACGAGAGACGCCGTGCACCACGCTCCCCATTCCCTCTCTGTCACGTGGATTGCTATTTGGAAAAGGTGTGGTTGAAGCTGGAGAGAGAAATCCCAGTGAAGGAGAAAGGAGGATTTTCCTCAGAGTTGTTTTTCATTACTAAGGCAAGGCAAGTTTATTTGTATGGCACATTTCAACAACAAGGCAATTCAAAGTGCTTCACTTAAAACCATTAAAAGCATCAAAACATAATGCAAAAGAAAAGAAGATTTAAAAACAATTATTTAAACATTATTAGTTTATTTTTAAGTCCCATGGCCTCTTTCTAATTCTCTTAATTAGAGTATCTATTTTAAGTCTCCCAGACTCTTCCCAGTTCCCTGAACTGGAGTATTCATTTTACTAGTCGCCCAGACTCTTTCTAATTCCCTGAATTAGAGTATCTACATACAAAAACAAAAAGATAAACAGTCAGTAAAAAAAAAAAAAAGAAATAGATATAAAAAAATAGAATAAAAAGTTGCAGAGCAGTTTAAGAAATAAAATACAGTAGTCAAATGCAGAAATTGATTAAGAGCCTTGATTCTGGTTCAATTAAAGGCAACAGCAAACAGAAGAGTCTTCAATCTGGATTTAAAGGAGTTTAGGGTCTCAGCAGACCTGCAGCTTTCAGGGACCTTGTTCCAGATATGTGGAGCAGAAAACTGAACACTGCTTCTCCATGACTAAGGTAATCTCTCTTCTCTTTCTCTGTGGCCAGTAGCAGGAAAGCAAGCTAAATGGATGAAAGTTGGAAGTGTGGGAGGAGCCCGTCGTCTGTCTGAATCAGTAAAACAAGCTTCCTAAAACCACTCGGCCAGAGTTTAAAGCTACAGTCAGCAATAGTTTTGGAAATCCCATTGACTCATACTGCACGTGCATGAACCCACTGAGATCCAACACAGCTTCCTTTTGGTATTCCAGCTGACACACAGGCCGAGTTTCAATCCAAATGTAACGCTTTGATATCCATTTCTGTTGTTCGCTTCATGTATTTATGCGAGGAAGCTGCAAACTCATTGCTGCAAACAGATCGGATGTTTTCCGCCTCAGGACAAAAATGTATGATTTTGCTTTTGTCGATACAAACGTTTCCGCTTCAGCCAACCACGAAGACATGTGGTGAGCTGCTTCTGATGAGTAAAGGTCCTGATAGATCGAAATCATTGTCACTTTCTGCGTGTGCTTCAAAATAAATGCATTTTTCATGTGAAAGCAGTGGTGGATCCACAGACTGTGTATAAGGAATGGACGTCACCCATTGTTTGTGGACTGATGTTTTGAAGCCTTGAGTTCAGCGGTTTCGTCGTCGCCATCTTGGATTACAGCCGTCGCCATGTTGTTTTTTTTAATCCAATGAACGAAAGTGACCATATTTGGAATGTGGAGGAGTGACGTAGAGACGCCGTATTTGTCTCTAGTAGCGGCAGCGACCTGTCAATCACCCTGTAGCCCCGCCCTAAAGCATTCCCTGCTTTATGGTCTGTTTGACTCTAAATGGATCATAATTTACTAAATGAACATCATGCTGTATTGAAGAAGACTTGAAACTAGAGATTGAGACATAAACTCATGTTTACAATGTTTACTGAGGGAATAAATCAAGAGAGAAGTAGAGTCATTTTCTCATAGACTTCTATACAACCAGACTTCTTTTCACAACCGGAGGACCCCTGCTGGTCAGTAGAGAGTCGAAAGAAAGTTTTAAGACATTCCTGCATTGGCGTCACTCTGAGAACCGCAGGTTGCCGTCTGTGAAACTGGAAGTGTTGACAATCTTCTGTTTTAGTAGTGAACATTGAGGTGTTCAATGAAGGAGAATTGCTCAAAAATCAAGGACTGATGTTATTTCTTATAAACAACAAACTTCTAGTAACGTAACTTAAAAAAACGCAAAGACCTGCGTCATTTCACAAGTCTGATTTAAGCAGATCAAAAGTTGATGTGGTGCACTTGCCCATCCCAAAGCCAAAAAGGGTAAATTGTCAAATCTCTTAGTAGTGGCCATAATGATGATTGTTATGAGTTGTAGGAGTGGAAGCTTGTGGTACTTACATGAAGTAGATGGGGTATCTGCCTTCAAAATACCAGCAGTACTTTTTGGCTTCGACACACTGTAAAAGACAGAGGGATTAAATTAGTTGAGGAAAACATTTTATTTGTCTAACTTGATACAAAAATAAATAAAATACACAATGACATGCCGAGCAGCACACTCAGCGAGGATCCCCCTGCATCCTTTGTGTGTGTGTGTGTGTGTGTGTGTGTGTGTGTGTGTGTGTGTGTGTGTGTGTGTCTGAGAGCCGATCCCCGGCCGACTGGAGAGCGCCCTTTAATTAACCGTCTTTGAAATGATCCCTGTGAAAATGCAGCCTGCTTTGTCGTGGCGTGCAGGGGATTTTCACCGCTATCGTCTCTGCACCGTGTCAGGCAGCGGCACAGAATGGGCTGAGGGCGTTGTGAGAAGAAGGAGAGAAGGAAAGAGGGAAAGGTGAGAGGTAGGAAAGAAAAGGAGCCGAGAGCAGAGCCTGCTAGGTGAAGGGAAGCATCCTGCAGGGACACGCCTCGCCTCAGGGTGGCGGGCTGCATGAAACTGATAGGACATTCACTCATGTCACATTGTTATGCACAAAACTCTATTAACTCCTGGTGGTGGGAAAAAAAAAAAAGTACTTAGGAATTTTAAATAAAAGTAACAGAGTGAAGTGGGAGAAGCTTTCGAGAGCATATATTTGATAATTCATCTGCAGGTGAAACATCCTCTCACTCAATCCGTCTGCAATGTGATCAGACGAGACCAATGTTACTAAAGCGATTTGTACGTGGGGATTGGATTTACTACTGTAGCTCTGTGATGACTTTAAAAAAAAGAAAAGAAATCCTATCAGATTCATCACGCAAACTGTGTTAGGTAACGGATGACGGATGTCCGACAGCACAAAAGGTCTTCTGGCCTCACAGCTGTGAACCTTCTACTTTACAAAGCACGAACATCCATCGTGTCGTAATGCGTTTCGTGTGCGGACCAATCAGGGAGGAGGCGCTGACAGCTTGGGGTGGGGCTTATAGGTGTGTGTGTGTGTGTGTGTGTGTGTGTGAGTATTGCAAATGAGTGACCACCCTTTTCAAAACAGTCTCCAATGACGGCTTCTCAGACGGTTCTGTGTTACAAACCACCCAGAGGGTCAGGTTAGTGAAACTTTTGAGTGGCATGATATTTAATAGCTTTTACGTATTTATTGAAGTGGAGCGTCATATGTGTTGTTCTTACAATTGTTAATTATTTTTTACCAGGGTGCCAATGTCGGTCAGTCAGTTGTCGGGGCCGGTCCACCACTTAGATCCAGACGGAAATGAAATGACTGAATTAAGGTACGGCGGTTTTTTGGGGTTTGTCTGCTCTAAAATACAAATTTGTGTAATTTTTTATATTGCACTGACTTTAGAAGTTACAAAAAAAGAAGATAATAATCAAATGTGAGCGACGATGGTATGGTTATTTTAAACAATTTCTTAACTGAATTTACAGAACAATTACTGTATCGTGAACAATTACCGTAATATAAAATGACATCTAACATGATAGAAGATTCTGGCCATATTTGCCCAGACTTTCGCCTGAATTAAAGCAAATGGAAAGGATTGCAATAACATCTGGAATGGATACTCATGGTGCCCTTGGGAAAATCCCTAATAACTTTAGTGATCCCCTGGTTTACTTTCACATATCCAGTGAAATATCCCTTTTATTATCCAGCTCCTGAGACAGTGGAATTGTAAAACAAGCCACTGAGCTCATATGCATCACTCTGAGAAGAATGAACACGCACACAAACGAGCTGCATCCTCGACAGCAGCGGAAAGGGGCCCGAAAGGATACGGCGATGTCCGACCCCGTCGTCCACGCTGTTGCAGTGCGGCATGCCGGCCCCGAGCCGCTTTGGTGGGTCCCAACATGGCAACACAATAGCTTATTTGTCGGGCCACTGGTGGGGGATGGGACCACACTGTGACACCACAGCTGAGAGGAAATGTCGGGATCACGCAGGCACGCACACAGCGAGAGACCGAGAGGAAGACGGCAGTGGGAGGTTTGAAAAAAGTACAGCCGCAGGAGAGAAACCACCCCCCCTACCCCCCTCCCACTCACACAATGCACAGCCACTCTGTTTGTCCAGTCCTGTGTTCTGCTACCACCGTGGTCGCTGGTGGGAAATGTTATCCGCACAGAAAGCGTGTCGTCAAATCTTCACAGAGTTAGATGAACCGTCATCTGAGGGACAGTTCTTGTGGCTCTCCTCTGATCTTCCTTATGTATTAAAACACATAAGCTGATTGATGGCCATGTTTAACACTGAGGATCAGTCAGGGGATCATCTTAAAATACTCAGATGTCCATTACCCATTGGCATGGCAACACATCCGACAGCTGTGGGTGTATTTTAGTCTGGCCCAAAGTGGTGGACCATCCGACCAACACTAGCCATCCAAATTAGAAAGGTGCATCCTCTGGGAACATATATGTACTCAGGAAAGTAACTAACATGATTCATCTTCTAGGGATCGTGAGTATTCAAGACTAATGAAATTCAGCATTCTACTTTGTGGATGGCGTCCATCTACAAAGTAGAATCAATGTTTTTGACCTGATAGCGGTGGTCATATCAGAAAATGTCATTAATATTCATCTTCCTGGGACCAAGAGTGTAATGTAATGCTTTACATCAGCCAGAACTGTTAACTAAGCACAAGTGCCTGAGGCTTCACGCGAGTACCATCCATCTATCCGGCGTTCTCTCTGCATCAATATGTACAATATCCGGGCTACAATTGAAGGGGTCAGCATTTCGCCTCTACAACTGGGTCCATAAAATCTAAATTACAGTCGTCCGGTGTTCAAAAAAAAAAAAAGAGGAAAAAAAGAAAAGAAAAGCCAACTACTAAACAGCAGCAGGACAAGAATACACAAAATTCAACCAAACCGCCTGACGTCTGATCCTCGGGGCAGCTCTACTTCTTCGCCCTCTCATGTTGGATTGAGGATAATTGATAATGTTAGTTTTAACCAAGTTTCTGGCTCCTCAGTGCTCCTGAAGCTCAGGCTCTGACATCGACTCTCCTGGTCCTCCCTCTCAATCCCCCTCAGAATCTAAGAGCTTCTTATCTCACAATGTTCTGGCCGCCATCAGTCTTTATATGACTCACTTAACGATGTCATCTCTGGCTGGATGGATGAGTGTAGGCGATGATAAATGAGGACTACGTCATTGGCATACCATGTACAGTACATGCAGAAAGAACAACCCAGCACGCTCACATACAGTATAATATATTCAAATTACATTTCTAATATAGAAATACACACAACAGATATGCTCACAAAAGTTTTTACAGTTATTGACTTCGTTGCCATCCGTCAACATTAGCTTGGACCTAATTGTTGTGCTGTTCCCAACGCCGTGCCAGCAGTGGTCACCGTCCGGCTCTGTTCATTGTCCTTCTCTAATTAGAGCTCCGTGTAAGTGCTGACAGCGGCGGAAAAATGTCCCTCTGAGCTCCAGCGGGACAAGAATGACCGTTACGCAACCGGAGAATGTGTGTTTTCCTGCTATAAAAGCAGCTCAGATGGGTTTTGCCTGAAGGGCATTTGAGGGGGGAGTGGGGGGGGGGGGGATGGTTGGACAATGCACATGAAAGCTTTATAAGTAGGAGTGTGTGTGTGTGTTTGTGTGTGTGTGCGTTGCGATCAAGGCTGTGTTTTGCCTTTGAGGTTGCGGGATGCCGTAGGTGTAGATGGAGAAAGGAGACGGGCCAATAAAGAGGCTCCCTGTTGAAAGGTCAGGACATTACCGAACACGGCGCTCTGCTCCAGTGCGGGCCCTTCAAACTCATTACAATAGCTGCCATCACTTTCTCATTCTTTTAGCTCGCAGTGTGCTACAACACTCACGATCACTTTTCTTTTTGTCTTGCATTTTGAAGGGCAGTTTATTCTCTCGTTACGGTCTAAATTGCGCTGCCAGGAATGAGCTGTAAATCTTTGTGATTCTGCAGTAACAAGCACTTTGCAGGCTTGGAATGATCAGGAAATATCTTGGCATTAAAATGATCAAAAGAAAATTGGAATATATGGACACAATTGGCGTCAATATCAACCGTAAAAAGAACCTCATTTGCCTTCATTTGTTCAAACATCTCCTCTTTTGCTTGATTCTAATTCATTCGGTTTCATCTCTTCCACTCTAACTATGTTTCACTCCTTTCTTCCTCTCCTCCCATTTGCCATCCTTCCTGCCTTATCGATCTCCGCTGACCCCACAGATGGCATTAGCGAGCAGCAACAGTCTAATAAGCATCATTTGAGTGTCAGTGTGTGTTTTGGCCTGAAGTGGAAACAGTGAGGAGGAAACAGAGCTGGAGGAAGCCTCTCCTGCGGATTACAGGCCTTGTTGCCAGCTGTTGTGCAGTTAAATTCTGTATTTTTTTAATTCTACTACTGTACATGTGCAGGAAGCAGCTGTTATTGGATTGTTTAGAGAGCGACGTGTCCAGAGGCGTTATCAGCCCTACGGAGTGGACGTTTGAAGTCACGGTTTCCTGCTTTGAGGAAGGCAATGGCCACAAAACAGAGGACTTTACTTTTCTTATTTATGCTTAGTTTGTTCTGCACAACTATTGTGAAGTTGTCAAAGAAACTGTAAAGGAACAAAAACATAAATGCTCTCCAGATCGACAGGGCCTTCAGCCACTAGCAGAGCTACGAGTGAGACAACAGACAACGAAACCGAGAGGAAACAAGTGAGAGACGTGTGTTGATCAAATTTATTGACCCATAATCTAGAAAACTTTGATTTGTAAGTGTTCATTTTAAAGTCAATTTGATGTGTGAGAGAGATAAAGCAAGACCCACAGCCTGTTTTAAAAATAAAACTTGGTTGGTTGGTCATGAAAAATAACGTAATCACGGCCTGGTCGTGCACCTCTGGATTTTTTTTTACTTGGCGGGTGCGATCACATGACCGTTACAAAAAGGTGATAAAAGCACTGTTTACATGTCTAGGGATTGTACAAAAAAACACCTATTTGTCTAAAATGCTTTAGAAACAGGAGGTCTTAAAAACCTACATTTGGGTAAATATTTTTCAGCCAAATCAAATTGTTTACAGGATATTAAACCTTTGTTTATTTATAATGCATTTAATACTTGACTTGTTTCTTTTCAGGGCTTGTACAAAGGCAATACAGTAGTGAACATACCATATGAGTTTACAGATCATTACAATCCCTACATTGTGTAGGTTATTTTATGGCTTTTTGCCGGTTACACCTACAGTCTGTGGGCATATCTCTGAGTTACACTGTTCTTCTTGATTCTTCACAGTTCATTTAGTTTGTACGCCCTCTGGAGAATAATGCAGCGCATAGGATGTAAACGCCTCCGTCTGCAGAAGCTCGCGCTACGGTGCCAAGCGTGAGTATCAACACAGCTTTAGTATGAATGTAAATCATTTCTAAAACGCTGCTGGAACGCCTGCTTTCATTTTAAAACCCCGTTACTAAACGTATCAGTGTGGCTGTAGCCTTAGTGGGCAGTTGTTACTGTGACGCTACTGTTTAAGTGCTTTTGGTCATATACCGATCTAAATAATGTGCACTGTACGTAAAAAGTATATTTTTCTTTATATATGATAATGGTCAAATTATGTTTTTGATTAAGTATTTTATGTTTAAACTGCTTTTGTATTGCTGAGACAATTGACCAGGATCCTGTTACATGTTTGAAAAATATACTCATCAAAATGGCACTTCCATAAAGGCTACACATTTTTTTTGAAAATTGAATTTAGTCCAGTTTGAAAAGATGAATAGATGTCTTTTCATCTCCAAAATCACCAAAATACACAAAATTCTGACTGAAGACCAAGCAGCCATTTGGGAGTTCCCCTAAAGAGTCCCTAAATGAAAACAACAAGAAATAATCGTTACATCCATTTCTGTCTTTGAATGCATTTACTGTATTATATAATCAAAGGAGAAATTGTTCAGCATTTTGTAACTGCAGCTTTAACAACTGGCTGACTGTGGTTTTTTTTATTTTTATTCATCCATTAGTAATACCCGCTTATCCTTTGGAGGGTCATGTGACATGAATTTAAAACATGCCACATTAAAATCAAATCACCATAAAAGGAAACAAAAAGGTGTATTACAGTTCGGTGTCGCCCAGCAGAGAGCAGCAAAGATCTGCCGATACTGAGTACAAAGCAGCGGAGCTTTCCCTGCTTGGCGATGTGGATGCGTCATCCATGCCAACATGAAACCAACCTTCATCATACAGCTGCGTGATGATGCACTTATAGGGCACAGAAACAATATCCTGGCAAGCCTGGAAATGGACTGTGTATTAACTGGATGGCTGCACACCACGAGCCCGCTGTAGCAGGAGGAGGGGTACGGTGGCACGAGTGGGTCAAATCAAGATCACAGCTCCTCTTCGCTGCGCCGCAGGATTCAAACAGAGGAACAGGAGGGAGAAGGAATTACAATATTATTCAGTTGATTCAGATGCCTTCTGCACCAACTGGACGTTTCTTATTGTAGATGAGGGGTTTTCAAAGTCCTCAGTCATATATAACTATAATAATACCAAAATGCTTTGGGAGGTGTAAAGAGTAAGTATGATATTGCCATGGGTTCAGTTTAGAGTTCTACCGTGGCATACAACTGGCATCCTTCGAAATAGAGGTGTGACCAGTCCCAAAATCCACGATTTGGTTCAGACCTCAATATTTGAGCCACGGTCGGGTTCATATCTCAGGGGTGGTGACTGAATATGAAAAAACTAGGCTTTGTCCATTTGTAAATTAACAAAAAGGAACACAAAACGTTCCACAACAATCTAAGACAAATTTAATTATAACATGTGTCCCTGACCATAGCAGGTACAGGTTTGGAATAGACAGCCATCAGTCATCCATACTGCCACCTCGTGGATAAGATGCTTTGGTGAACTGCAATCTTAGGTTTAATAGCGGTCATCCTAAAAGCTCCGCCTTGTAACGTTAAGAGAGCTCAAGAGGGCAGCCGCCGAAGAGCTAACGTAATTAGGCTCAACAAGAAATTATGGTCTTTTTTACTTTAAATGGACCATAATTTACTAAATGAACATCATGCTGTATTGAAGAATACTTGAAACTAGAGATTGAGACATAAACTCATGTTTACAATGTTTACTGAGGGAATAAATCAAGAGAGAAGTAGAGTCATTTTCTCATAGACTTCTATACAATTAAATAGAGGATGCAGGTTGAAGGCACTCTCGCATGGGCTTCACTTTTCAGAACCGGAGGTTAATTTTGAGGCATCCTATAAGATGAATGCCTGACAATCGTTTCCACTGGAAAAATGGCTGCCGTCTCACCCAGGCAACACACACACAGTCAACACCAGCTTCCTCCTGATCCTGCCTCCATTTAATACACGTCAGTGTTCGTAAAGACAACGCAATAAAACAATGGAAGTCAGGTGATGACACACTTCATGTAATCATTACCACAACATTAGTCATTACAGCCCCACTGGTCCAGTCCAGCAGACGTGAACCTCACGAAAAAGCGAGTGGTCAATAGCGCGATGTCCAGCTAGGCTAAACCTTTTTGTTATTCATTTTTTATATTTGCATTGTTATTACTATCACAGACGCCCTTACGCATCAAACAACATGGTTATTATTAGCAGCACTACTTTATTCCCATTGTCCAAGCTTTGTTTGTCTTCTAGCAGAGTTGTCTGCTCCAGGATGTTGCCCCCTCGACCTATGGTGCACCACACACACACACACACACACACACACACACACACACACACACACACACACACACACACACGACTTTATATTATAGAAAATAAGGAGATTAAGAAACAAACCCCCGCATTTTCTTTAATGCTGTATTCTTGATAATTATAGCCTTATTTACATTGGATATTAATGCAACAGTGTGTGGAGGACAGGGGCCAGGAGGAAGCCACTAAAACCCCTAAAGTAGATCCCATCCAACAAGATGTTACGCCAAGAGCCAACATACTGTAGAAAGCCTCTGGAAGGTAGCGCAGGTGAATTTCTCTCTCTCCGTCATCACCTTGTGATCCAGACAGAAGACGATGACATGAAGGAACAACAGTGTTCCTGTAAAGGTAGGTCTTTCTCCACTGTTACAACCATTAAGAAGATAAAGCAGCCAGACTGGGAAATAACGTACACTATAAAGAACTTACAATTTTGATGAAACCAAAATCTGCCATAACTTTTATATCTTGACCCGGAGAGTTCGAAAAATTGAACTAGTTCTGTACAAAACGCACATATACCGGGAGTCGGCTTGTGCTCTGAGAGAGTCGTGGACCGGGTCCACACCTTTGAATCCGCCCACTCCAACAAGTTGACTGGAAACAGAGTGCAACTGGTTGACAATTCTGTTTGATATCAGACATAAGAGATCTGTGACACGTGTGCAGTTCTCAGCCAAAATGGACAGTGAAAATAATCTGCAGAGGTCTGGCAGTAACAGCGTCTATGCAACACTGTCTCATGGCGGTTTGTGAAATTGCCACAAAATGCAGAGTATCAATCATCATGGTTGGGCTTCAAATAACTGCCTATAGTTAGGTTTAGGCAACAAAACCACGTAGTTAGGTTTAGAGAAACTCGTGGTTATGATTCCTGTGTTTCTTTGGACCCATCCACCTCCTGTAAAGTCCTCCCTTTCACTGAGACGTTTGAGGCCTAAGTGTTGCCTCCCATGGTCTAGTTGCGGTCTCCAAGGCTCGTCCACCACAACACGAGACATAAGTGATTTGCACTTTTGCTGCTCAAAGCCATCGCAGAAGAAACAAAACATCAGCGGCCTCAATCCAAATGTACAAGTTGCCACATATCAAAGTAAACCAGCACGAGGTCCAAGGGCTCGGGGTCCCTCTTGGCCGCCTGCTCGCATTCAAAATGGATGTGCTCACTAAGTCTGCTGAATGAAATAAAATAATAATGATGAGTATTAATAATACACGAACAGACATGAATGTCAGCGGCACTGGACTGGCAGGGAGAGTGGGGATCGGGACCACGTCGCGCTACCTTCAGAGCCCTGCCAAAAATAATAATAACAACTAGAGCTCATTGTCGTCCCCACATTCATGTTCAAATGATCCTAAAAATAAATAATCCCCAATGACATCCCGAAGAGTTAAAATGATTCTCATGTGGAGACCTTAAAGTGCTGTTAAGAAAACAGGAAGACACTAAATTGGACTCGTGAAAAGTAGAAACGCATCAAGATGTGGAAAATCCCTAAGAGGTGACAACACATACCAATCACATTATGAGAAATGAGTCATTCATTTGGCATCAATGGTACAGCTGGATTCCACCAGTGAGTGTGTCTGTCCTACAGGCCCAGTAACCCAGTGAGTAGTGCCAGGGGTCCGGGCACGAGGACAAAGGACCACAGGATCCCAGGTAGCCCACTTGGCGCTCTGACATGCACCTCACCGGGTGTCATCGTTTAGAAAGGACTACCGTCTCCACGGTCTTCCCAGAGTCTACATGAAGCCGCCAGCGTCAAGTATGTGTTCTTTACATCACAAACGTGCTACCAAAATAAAAGTTCAGATTTGAGATATATATATATATATATATATATATATATATATATATATATATATATATATATATATATATTATATATATATATATTTTATATATATATATATATATATATATATTTATTAAGTGTTTGTTGATGGGTTTCTCGCATGCCGAAGTTACCACACAATGTCAGTCATTTTGTGAAGATGCCTATTTGTCCTCCACGATGAGAGTAATTTGGGCATTGAGCGACGGACTGTTAAATGACGCTACTTTTGAATCGAATTTGGCGAACAACGCTCCCGAAGCGGTGCGAGGCGGCACGCGTCGGCGCGACATCAAAGGGAGCCTGCTAGCAACCGATAAGCCTCGGAAACGGGACCGACTTATTGTCTCTCCACGTCAACGCGCTCAAAGGGCGGCGCTGTCCCTTCAACCGGACGCGCTCGTCTACCGAACCTGTGAGAAAAATATCGTCGGTCGTGAAAAAACAATGGCAGACGCCGCTCACCTCCAGAAACAGCCAGAATGTCAGGGCTAAACCGGCCAGTGGGTTCCTCATATCTCCGCCGGTGCGAGAGTGAAAGCCCGAGCTCCGCTTGAGGAGGAGAGAAAGACGTGGAGGAGACGCTCCTTTATCACAATGTCGGTTTCATCCCGCCACTGGTGATGGTGCCCAGAGAGTAGACGCAGCCGGCGCGGCGCTGAGGGCTTCGGCTGACGGGAAGGATGAAGGCAACCCGGGTGTCGGTCGGTCAGACGGTCCACAGACGGAGATTAATGGCATGCTGGGACCTGCATTAGCCTGTGATGTTGTCTTATTCCACGCCCCTTTACGAGCCCTCCCCTACCCAACAAACACGCGCATATGCACTCGAGCGCGCGCACACACACACGCGCGCACATGTTTTATCGTTATTGTAGGCCTACTTAAGAATAATCCTTATTTGTCATATTTATTGTCTTGTAAAACACACAATAAAAGGAAAAACTACAAAGCACATGCATATTCCTAAACTATTGGCTTAATGTTTAAAGCAGAGGTAACCAATTAAAATGAAAAGTCCAGTAAATATTTCCTCCCAGCGAGGGTTCGAACCTCATGTCTAAATTGCGTCCGATAGCCTATACAACAATGTGTATTTCCATGACATCTCAACAAAATGTATTGTCATACTTCTAACATACACACCCATTGAACTTGCATGTAAAACAGATCATAACGTACCATGAATAAAATGAAAGTAAGGCATACATTTCAAGTATAAGAAAATAAAACAGGATCTTCTCTATAATATAAATAGTTCTGCTTTTGGTAATGACTTGTAATGGCAGTCAACGTTTGTTACTCTGTATCGTTTTCTCCAATGTCAAATTAACCTTTCAATGTACCCAAGCAGATTGTGTACTTCTGAAGGACTTCATGTGTCAGTAGTGGCTCTCCAGTTGTGCGTTTCCGATTCAGCACCATGGACAGTACCCCGGCTGCCCCACGCAGATGAGAGACAGCTGGACAGTTACTGAGAGGAGACTCAGCAGTGGCTGGTCAAACAGGACAGGGCATGAGGACTGGTGTTCTACCAAACGGACCAGGAAACCCGGCTGGGGGGGGAGGGGTTTCATTTTTGTACTTATTTTGTTAACTTTTGGTCTCAAAATTGTCTTTTTTTTCAATCAACACATTCTCACTCCCAACTCGGCGAATACCGCCGTTTGGGATCATATACTCTTATATTTGATAAAAGTGCCGTGTCTCCTGGGCAAACATTCACAGAGCTGGATTCCTTTCCGTGTCTCGCAAACAAATATGATTCTCTTTGGAGAGTCTCTAAAAACAAAAACTAAAGAAGTTGTGAAGACAGCCCAACTAACGAGGAAAAACTGTGGACCTTTAATACAGTGGGTGAAAAAAAGAAGAAGTAATGGCTGGAAAATGTTTAATATTTAACGAAGGAAGGCTCAATTCAAACTGCCTCTCATGATATGTTAATACATGCATAAATCAGTATATTATACCATATATTTGCATTTCTTAACAGTGTTCTCATTTCAGTATCTTGGTGAACACTGGTCTATGTTCTCTACACATACTGAAGTAGCAGGAAGGCCCACGCCTCATTATTCCCAGTAAGTAAATAATTGAGCTAAATTGCCACTTTAGCTTTTTGAGTGTGTTAAGCTGAGCAGCGTGCTGCGTACAGCAGACTCATCCGAGCACGGCAATCGCCACACACATCATCGTCTATAACGTCACCATTTCACATGGCGCGTTCTTGTGATACGTTTGGGACGACCGGCCAACTGACTGAGAGCCGGAGTAGCAAACTGCCTCGTCGACTGAACTACAGCAGACCAAGACTTCAAATTTGAGGTCCATGATAAGGTGATAAAGTGTATATTTTAAATGGTTAATATTTTTCAAACAAAATATAATTTAAATGTCTGATGGGGATCTATATATTTTTTGGACACTGACAGTAAAACCTGTCCAACAGCCAAATGGACCCTGCTGTGCCGCTGTTGGCACTCCCAATGCGTCAAACCCTTGGTCAGTGCTCCTCGGCGTCTGACACCCTTTAGTGTCTGCATGCGACTCACTCCAATACAAACCGCAGCCTGTACATAAGAAGTGGACGTAGTCATCGTGACGTCACCCATTGGTCTGTGGACTGACGTTATGAAGCCTTGAGTTTGACTTTTTTAAACCGGTGAAAAGAAGTGACCATGTTTGGACTGCGGAAGAGTGACGTAGAGATGCAGGACACAGGACTTTCACCCAGGAGACCCCTGTTTGTGTCCCACGTAACACTACAAGTACACCTTACATTATGTCCCGTCACTCGGTAGTCATGTGAGCCGCTGGTCAGTTGAGTTAACATCAACCACTCACTTTTCCTAAACCTAACTAAGTGGTTCTGTTGCCTCACCCTAACTCCCTGTGAAGACAAACGTTTGTTTTGAAAAGACACCCTGTGCATGTGATGAGCAGAGTCTGCCACGCCGTACCTGCCACGGCCAAAAAACTGGCACTAGAGGGGAACTGAGAGCGTCACAGCGCTAAGCTTTAGGGCATGATGGGAAAGCGGGCTGATTATATGCGGCTCTGGTACTCTCCTGCAGCGACTTGTTATTTGGCAGAGACATTGTGTTGCATTCGATTCAGCAGCAACGCTAATAGGAAAAATGTTCTGGGGAGAAAACAGACACACAGTCACGGATTCTTCACCACTTCAGTCTCTCATCTGCTCCATTTCCAGCAGTACCCCCAGACAAATGAACCTTGATGTAGTAATTACTGGGTATCAGAGGATGTAAACACTCCAGTCCCCGTAGCACAGATTTGCCGCACAATTCAGAAACAGCGATCTTGCTGTGAAACGCGACGGGTTATACTGTAGCAGCCTTAGAGAGAGGCCACATGTAGGACAGGGAAATCAAGGGGAAAAAAGCAATCAAATGTACAAGTGTGGCACATAAAACGGACTAGACCGATTAAACAAGTAGCTGAAAGAGATTATACTCTTCATGTAGCATTAAAGTGAACAGGTATCTCCGTAATCTCCGTTTGTGTATGAACGTGATTTATGACGCTGGCATGGAAGGAGGCAGCAGCAGCAGGCTGATGGATGAACGTGACCTTGGAGATGATTTGGGCTCTTCGTCATAACCTTCACGTGAAATGTTTGATTTATGTCTTTCGGTCTCAGGGAATGCGATTATTTGTTGCCATGTGAATGACACCCAGGGAACATACATAATAACAGCAAAGTTAGTTGCTATTTTTTTTTGTTATCGCAGGTTTTGCAAGTTTGACTTGGGTTTAAATTCTGAAAAGAAGAGTGATGAAAACAACAAGGGTCAAAGAATAAAATGACAGTCGGTAGAGTCATCTTAAAAAGAACTCAAAAGACTGAAGAGAATGTCCAGTTTTCCCTATTTGAGACAATCCTTCCTCAGCAATGAACCATCACATACGGGGTAACAGATGTAAAATGATCAGTTTAATATTAGATTGGGGAAGATTAATAGAGTTGTGCCGTAGAACTTAGTTTTTCTTCTCTCCTCTCCCTTTAATCATCTCCCGACCCCTCAGATGTATCTTGTGACCTTTTGGAAGGACCCGACCCCTAGGTTGGGAACCACTGAATTAAATGACCAAACTGTAGATAAAGTAGTTAAACTGCAGCATGCTGCTCTAACACTGATGCATCGGTGTGATAAGAAGAAGCTTTCATTCTGCCGATAATACTTTTGGACTTTTATTCAGATCGGATTATAAATGTACTTTCTGGAATTATTTTTACATTATCTTATTGATGATTGTACTGGAGTAAAGGATCTGACGACTTCTTACATCACTGGCAGAAAAAGTAGTGTCTATCTCAGATATTTTGTTTGTGATAGAAATAAGAGTTCAAAACGGGTTCTTCCTGAAGGGCTGAGGTTCTACCCAGAACCATTTGCCTCTGAAGAAGTATTTTTCAAGAGTTATTTGTGAGACTACGGGTTCCATTAAGAACCATTTCCATCCAGAGAACTTATTCTGAAAGAAAGAGTTCTTCATGCATTGTTGAAAGCATGGGTGTTCAAAGGGACCGCCCACAGTCCAGAACCCAACCCCCCCTCCCCAAAAACTGTGACTGTGAACCATGATTGTTGCGGGTTACGCTGCACCACATCAGCCCTTGAGGGTTCTACATTGGATTCTAGATAAAACCCTTAAATAAAAGGGGCTCAGTAGAACCCGTCAGTGGGTTCTAGATGAAACCCTTGGTATATGGAAAGGGTTCTCTGTAGATTTATGTTGGGCTCTAGGCAGAACCCTCTGAAAGGGTTTCAGGTGCAACCTTTACAAAAGGTTCTACCAGGAACCAAAAAGTGTTTTCCTTCAAGGACAAGATAAATAACCCATATGGTTCTAGGTAGCACCTTTTTTTCTAAGAGTGTATTACAGAAAAAAATTACTTTAGAACATATATATATAGAAAATATGAATTGAATATATATATGTTATATTTTCTTGCTGCAGAGCTACTCTGCTGTATAACATATCTAATTTTCAACAAATAATAATGAGGGAAAATGAATATATTGGATGATAAGTGATAAGTGCTCAGGACAGCGTTGGATACAGATGGTAACTGCACCTCAGGCCGACGGCTGTGGAGGAGTCAAGGACACTCATGTAGAGATGATCAGAAACATGGACCACGTGAGAATCACACTGCGATATGTTCCATATCTCAGTGTGATCAAAAGCAGAAGATATGACAGGGGCCAGTGTTTATGCAATATCCTGAGGATGTTGATGACACAAAGCAGACCACAAGTTGAGTTACATTTGAAATAACAAAGTACTTTCAGGCTATTATAATTGTCATGAAATATCACAATGAAAACGTCGGTCTCCCCTGCCACTGTTTGTGGCCTTCGGATTCATCTGCAGTTAGACTGTGTTTTCAGTTTGTTTTGTTCCCGTTGTCAAGCTGATTGAATCCGTTATTGTTTCTATCTCTGCGGCTGCCTGTTGCTCTCCGTGGACGTTGCGTTGTAGTGCGCTGCTGTAGGGAAAGTCTGGCCTCCCCGGAAACATTAAAGCTGCACAACGGTAAAAACGCTTTATTCTTTGGAAATGTGAAGCTCAATATCGAGCAGCTTTTGGACAAATTAAACTGTACAGTTATCTCTAAACCCTGCGACCATGTCTAGGCTACACTTTACAACCCACAAGCAACCAGTGAGATATCAATGTCACTCTATGCTGGCTCTCTGCACAGACACTTATCTTGTGGAAATTAACCAAAAACGTGGGAACGTCTTAATTGAACTGAGGGACCAAATTGTATCTTATGGACATAAATAAATCTAAATGTCGACTCACGGACTCTGTGGTATGCCATAATTACTTGTAACAACAAGCTCATTTCTTTTTGGGGGATCATAAACTAAATATTCTGTTCTCCAAAACAAACTATACAGGTGCTAAAAATGCTGAAATTTTTATTTTTTTTATTTGTACAAATAACTTTACACCTGGCAGGAGAATCCACTCAAGCAGGATTATGATCACATCCTCCACGTGGCCTCTAATAGAGATAGTGCTGCTTCCATCTAGTGGTCCCTGGAGGTAATGCTGCAGCTTAGTCAGGGTCTGTAAAAACGTGTCCTCACATGTTAACAGGATGAGGCTTGTAGGTCCATTGTTGACCTTTTTAATAGATTCACGAACAATCCCCTACTCTGGAGCTCCCAGTCGTCTCCTTATCAGCAGATGGAGTTGTGGATGCATTTGGGTGGAGATGGTCCTGTCTCTGTTCAAAGATGGCCTCAGGCGTCAGACGGAATGTCCTTCCTTCTCTGGTGGTCCACTGACCTTTGACCTTTTCCCAGTAGATGCAGTGAGAGGTTTCGGTCCGGTGTTCACAAACAGGTGAGCAAACTCCATCAGCTGATGAAGGCCGGATGAAGGCCGGGAACATTTTCAACCTTATCTGACCTATCCAAGTTTAAATGTTGTTAATGACGCTCTATGTCTCTGGGGCGCAGCTGCAACATCTGTTTATTTATTTATTGAATGATATTGACTCATACTTATATATTTGTATATTTATTGTCTCATATATATATATTTCAGGATTTATTTCATAGCCAAATTTGTTTATTTCATAGGTCCGTTAATTTATCCATTCATATATATTTAATATTGAATTAAATGGTATTTCATAGCTAATAGTTGTGTACAAATGATGAAAAGTTAAATGAAAAAAATCTAAATAGCTGTGTTAAAGTGTGTTTGTGGGGGGTCACAGCTCAAACATTGTATCCATATGTAATCCTTTATTCACATTCCATCGATCATGATAACATGCTCATTCCAGATGGGGGCGCTGTCCAAAGCTTAAGAAGTGGGGGTGCTTAGGCTGCGTCCTTAGCAGCCAGAGTTATAATCCAACCTGTGGACCTTTGCTGCATGTATTCTTTGGCTGTATCTCATATATACAGAAATATGTCCAAAATGAATCTGCACATAATAAAGGATTTATTACAATTAATAAGGCATTGTTCTTGCTTTAGATCCAGTACATGCAAAAAGCCTAGCAAACTGTGAATATGTGCATATTTAACTGAATAATAAAGCATGTGTTAACCTTAATAAAGCAACAAAAAAAAGGCCAGGAAAAGTTTAAAAATTATATATGATATGGTAAGTCAATAAATGTTTGTAATTAATGTTTTTAAGCAGTCTTTTAACCGTTAACAAGTGCTTATGAATGTCATATAATCTAACATGTTCACAACACTATTACTAACACTTCTATAGCCTTAACACAATTATGTTAATAAGCATCTTAGAAGCATTTACAAGGACTTTATTACCTAATAATTAATGCTTTTTACAAGGATTTTATTACCTATTAATATAAACATAACATAAAGTCCTTGTAATAGGCATTAACCTATTACAAAAATTCCATCCCTCCTAAATAATTCAAAGCATCATGTGCCACATTTTATACGATACCCAAATCCACATGGGGCCATACCTACAACTGAATGATATATTTTCAAATGTTTTGAAAGCCAATGTGTGCTGCTACATGCAAGCTAGCAAGCTAACGTGAAGTGGTTTCAGCTGTCAATGCAAAACAAAGCCTTATTTCTGGAAGCTAAAGGACAAATGTAATAAGCTTCTCAGCACAACACTCTTACTTTTATTTCAACTCATAAGACACACGTCACATTTTGGTAAAAACTTGGCTTGGCCCTTTACATTCAAAGACAAACTGAAATCACTTTATCTGTTGTGTTTGTTTTGAAATTGAAACTACCAAAAATAAGAGTGTATTGCGAGGGCTGAATTCACAAGAGGATTGCTCTGCTTTTGCGGCCTCTAAACCTGCACAAATAAGACAAAAATAAACCATGTAGTTCTCCATCAAACTGTCAGATCTGTCATGGAGCCCACACTGTCACTAAATGCATTTAGTCACCACACAATGTGGCGATCGAGATGAAAGACGATGAAATTAAGCAACAGTGTTCCTGTAAAGCCGGGTAGGTATTTATTCACTCGTACAGTCGTTAAAAAGATAAACCAGCATGTGTATACATTTAGTATACCTTCAGTAACTAGCGTAGCGTAGAAGTGCTAACGCTAATGTCCTCTGCTAATGTTAGCTCCACAGGTTTTGACATAGAAACGTAATGTTTTAGAAACATTATCTCCTTCCAACCTCTCCGGGTAACGAGTATCCCTGTTACATAACGTTTCACCGTAACAGCCTGAAAATGAAGAACATTTGAAACTATTGCATGAGAGTCTACGGAGCAGAGCCAGATCGTTATTTGACCATGTCCGACCATGCTCGGAGATGTCTTATTCTACATTATGTTGGGCCAGTCTGCATTCAAGGGGCGGAACTTAGTGAAGGGTCAATTATAGAGTAACTAAACCCCCAAAGGTTTTTCAGCTGAAAAACAATGCATATGGTATTTGGTAGTATTGTTTATGGATTCAGGTCCTAATTTTGCCATTTTAGTGCAAAGTATTTGAATTCTACGTATTGTGTTAAATATGCATATTTAACCCTCTACTGGTAATAAAGGCTTGTGCTGCTGTTATTGTATTGCTACACTGGTAACGGAAAATGAGCCTAGGTTAGATGCGACTAGGTATGTCTTAGTCTTAGTGCATTTTATATCTTATAGAATCTAATGCATAAAATAGGAGCTATTTGAGTGTTGCTACTGGGAAGTTGATTTACCTAGAGATGAAATGAAATTACAATTCCACCACTTGGCCTCTATGTAAAATTAGCTTCAAAGCCTCAACCTCAAAGCCGCTCATCCTGGGCGCCTGGTTTAGTTACTCCTTAAGTTTGACTTAACAGCTGACATATTGGTTAGCTTCACTTAAACCTAGCACTAAGCTAGTTGACTTCTTCATGAAATGAAAGACAGAAACTTTCCCCCCAATATGTGACAAATACCTGGAGAAGTGACACAGCACACACGCACACGCACACGCACACACACACACACACACACACACACACAAATACAGGAAGAGGAAATCACTACATTGACAGGATATGAGGCACCAGGAGCCAATTACAGTGAGCATGCAGAGGCATCGAAATACCACAACCGCTTTAGTTCCACAAACACACACACACACACCCTCTTTTCTTGGCCTGGGTGTTATGATATTAAAGGCTGAGGGTTAGAGTGTGTTCTTCTGTGTCCATGCCAGCTGGCAACAACTTGCACAGGGTGAGGAAGAGACATGGGGTCCCTGTCCCAACACTCTGGAGTGGGACAGAAGTCCTATGATGGGTCCCACAGGATGCAAGTGTCCAATCTTCAGGAAGAGAAATACCCGTCAACATTGTCCTCTTAAGTCCAGCAGCTGCTTTTATTTTCAACCTATAGTTATATCCCATAATTAATCTCCCGTTTATCTTTTGGGGTTTCATTTCACAAACCAAACGTTTACTCCAAACAAACAATCAGTTGCATTCACTCTTCTCAGTTCTTAGTTTTCAGTGTAGTGTTTGGTCACTACTTACTCACGACCGAGGCTGAAAGGCTGCATCACAAATACATCCTTGTCTAGCTTTCCAGCAAAGTTTTGTCTCGAGTTTTGTCCAAACCAGCTTGAACCCCGTACCCTTTCCTCGTCCTCGGCCCCATCAGCTGGCGGGTCAAAGTTCAAAGGCAGGGAAGCAGGAGGCTTCGGGGTTTGCCACCTCTGATAGGTAGTAGATGGCCCCCGCCATACCTGAGAGGAGAAACACGCCCATTACTGCCAGCTGGTCGAAGGTAAAGTCTAACGTTATCATGATGTGTTCAAATGTAATTTTGTAAAATTAAGTTTTGATGACAAACTTTAATAAATCCACTTCTTTTGATGAATTATGACCGGTTTACAATACCTCTAAACAGCTTATAATACATCATTATAACTACTAATGACAATCTCTCGATCATCAATGATAGGCAATTAGTATCAGCAGCAAACGAGGATCAGGGATCTGTTGAAGTTATATTTGATGCCTTTTTTCTTTTGTACCGATCTGATCTGTGATCTGATCCGAACCGTGAGTTTTATGATCCCTACCAACACTAATAAAGGTTAATGTTTTTGTATGTTACATAAGAGAGTATGGTCACTCTTCCAGCCACCACATAATAATAATAACTGGTAAGGGCAATCACCAAACACTGTGTTGGAGGATTCCATTTAGCCGAGTTAAGACCAAGTTAATACTTACTATAATTAGAGATTAGTTACTAAGTATTTACACCTTCGGACAGTTAATGTGATTGTTGTAGTGAAGAATGTTCTTAAGTAACGATGTCAACACGGAAGTAGCGTTGAACATCTAGTCTAACATTATTGGTAAAAAGCAGTCTACATTATTGACCAAATATGGCCATTAGGTCACATAACCGCCTAATTATCTCATGGCCACTACCAACTCTGAAACACAGAAACTAATCAGCTTATGTGTCTTAAACCTGCATTCTTTCTCATGGCCATCAGAGGGTGACTCCTCAGCAAAGTAGTGAGACATGCTATGCATCAACATAATTGGGTGTTACCCATCAGCTGGTAGCCAAGCAGCTGATGAATGAGCCAGTGGCCTTGGACGCCTGAATGAATACAATCAGCTAATCAAAAAGTTCATCATTCATCATTAGTACACGTTTCAGTCTTCTTATTTGCAAGTTTTTATGAGTAAAGATGCTCCCATAATTCAGTAAAAGAAGACATTGGTTATTTTGAGAAACAAATAAGTAGTACTTTGTATCTCCATAAGCCCTTGTGGACTGTCAGAGTCCTGTGGACTGTTTATTGCCTGACTGTTCCTTCGTTGCAGCCAAGTGAAAGGCCAGTCTAACTGCACACTGACAGAGTGGCACAGGTTGCTGTGTAATTGGCCTGTGATGGAAGAAGAGCTACCAGCACAAAATACAGGGCCCGCTGCTACATCAATTCTAAAGACGGGGGTTCTTGCAAGGGAAGCAAAATGTCAAAAGCGGAGTTTAAAAGGCGAATGATGAATAGTTGGTACCTTCAAAAAGAGAGTAGGGTCGGTCTGGGATGCGACAGCCGTGGGTCCCGTAGGCCAAACACCACTCAGCAAACTGGAAGGAAGGGAAGGTAAATGTGTTTATGGACATTAATGCAAGTCAACCATACACTTTGAGAAAATGCAAAAGACAACAGACAGACAGACAGACAGACAGACGTGTCCTTTATCTCAGCAACATAACATCGGTGTTCTTTAAGCCGTGGACAACATGACACTCACACGCTTTGCTGCTGAGATTTTGGGAAGGAGGCTTGAAATATGATGCAACCCAATCAATAGACAGTAGACCATTAAGCCTGGTGGTTGCTAATGACTGCTAATGCAGTCCTGTTATAGAACATGATGCAGCTCTAACACAGTGCAGCTCCAGCTGCTTTCACAACAGAGACTGTACGTTCACATTTGTGTGAAGGCTGTTGGGTCTCACCAGAAAACTGTGAAATATTCCGTTGCATTGTAAAACAATTTGAACTCCCGGCATCAGCAGCCTTGTGGGCCGTTACCTTGACAACCTACGCAGCTCATTACTTTTTAACCAGCCCCACCTTAGTCTGTGAGCATGAACCTTTGCCGACGAAGTTTTTAGTTCACGCGTTCTTCTTGCTCGTTAAAACCTGGCGCCTACATTACCCACAATGCAACACAGACCGAATGCAGCAGAGATGAGCAAGAGGCCCACAAAGGTCTGCTGAGCTCACTTCCTTCTGATTCCACACCTCCGGGTCTCTGTCATTCTCAAACTTATAGTCTTCAGACTCAACCGCCGCCGACTCAAGTGACATCACTTGAGGACGTGAACCAGACTTCACATGGCTGCTGGTTGTTTGTTGACACTTGGTCCCTACCTTGCAGAAGCGGTACAGGTACTTCTTCTCCTGGGTGAGCTTGTACAGGGACAGGAAGGCGTAGCCGTTGCCTGCGGTGCCGTGACAGAGGCCGTAGCCTTTCCGGAGCAGGCCCCGCTGCCAGATCACCTCGGCGCAATCTGCAGCCTCCTTCAGGTACTTCTCCTCTTTGAACACCTGGGGAGAGACACGGGGGAGTCAAACCAAGAGAGGCCGACCTGGCACAAAGCAGTAGCTCACAACCACTACCGTTTAATGCACCGGCACTTTAAATTCATCAGCACTCGTTAACTTTCCCAATGTGGTGAAATAACTTTTGATGGGTAGTTGTCCTCTCGGCTCGTTTCCTCATATTCAGGGACAAATCCACAAAAGGACTGTGCAGCGCTCGCGGCTGCTAAACCTTCTCAAATAAGATTAGAAACCGTGTATCCCTCGTGGATGTACGCCTCCACCAACCAGTTAAGTGGCGGTTTACAAAACGTCATTTTATCCTATTAGACATTGGTGTGAATATGTCATAATTAGCATACGAATTGGGAGGTCACAGTGATCAGTTCACCGTTGAGTCCATGTGGACGTGTGTGTGTGTGTGTGTGTGTGTGTGTGTGTGTGCCAATTTTGGACGAAATTCCCTTAAAGAGCTCCTGAGATATTGCGCTCATGAAAATGGAGCAGACGGACAAAGCCCAAAACATAATCCCTCCTCCCACAGCTGTTGCAGAGCCATTCAAAAAAAATGAGTGGGTAAAAAAAAAGAAAAGAAATTAGGTTATTAAATAAACAAATGATTCCTTCCCTTTCCATCTGCAAAAACAGGGCAAACTGCACTCAGCTGCAGACCTTTATAGGCATGTTTGCGCTGTAATATCATTAGTGCTATATCTTTTGTGAATCGGACCTCGAGACGGGGAAACTCAGCGGCTGCAATCCATTCTTTGAGACATTAGAGGCCAATTCACAGACAACAATAATTGGATGTCTTGGCATTGACCTAAACAAGCAGAATGAGTCCTTACATCATTACGGCCGTACGAGACACCAGAACAACTGGAGAACAGAAAAGAGTCGAAATTAAGTATCAACTATTGTGATGAATGACTAATCCTTCAAATTAAAAATACCAAACATTTTCAATGTATTGTTACAGCCCTAAACACAACCGTAGCCACACGAGGTATTAAGTAAATAATAATAAGATGTCACAATGAAGTATTTTGTATTGGGCATCTGATCCGATACTTTTCACCTAATTGTGGATTACTTATCTATCTCACACATCTTCATTTTCACCAGCTCCTTGTTCAAAACACTGGAGGTCCTGATTTAAAGCTGATGAACTTGAATTATTAATTTAACATCAGCTAGAAATGAGACTCATCCCTCTATTGGATTTGTTGGAACCACTAAGAAACACACATTCTCTGTACAACGCTGCAGCATACAGGCCGTTAGTAAGGAGAGAATCGATTATTATCTGCTGTATTCTAGCCGATACTGAACCATCAAAACATGCCTGGCTGGATCCCGATCCCGACTCCTGACATTGGCTCAGAGTCGGGGCGCCTCAAGTAAATGGAACAAACCGCAGAAGCACTCACTGTCAGACGCTCTTGAACTAGACAACTTTAAAACCTCAGAGTCCTCCTTTTTCCCCCTCAAGTAGAATTATCACTAGCTATCTCTTCTTCATGTTCACAGTATTGAATTATATTATGCCCCCTGTGATTTGAAATTCGGTGTGCTCATGCAGAGCACCGCACACCCGCACAAGGCCGAGACCTGACAGAGGCAGCGCAGGTTCGAGAGCGGCCCACAGCCCTTTGCTGCACGCTATCCCTCCCCCCCCCCCATATTGTTCAACTGCACTGCCTTCGATTGAAGGCAAACTAAAATAAAAATTCTGCTTTTTCGCATTATTCATATCAATAAGAAAGTTGTTCTGTCATCCATTTTATCTTACCCATTGATTCCTTTGTGTAGAAATCAAACGCTCCGTTTCGTCAACCAACGGCGCTCTCGTTTTAGTGTAGAAAGAAATAATATCTACAGATGCTCCCTCAAGACTGATGGTATAAGAATACCACCTTAAGAAGAAGAAAAAAAGTCCAACCCCCGACACAATCATTTTGGTTCTTCAAGATATGGCAACCAGTCATGGTTGCCATACCCCTCCGGACTGGGCTTCAGTGGACCCCTCTGGACTGGGCTTCAGTGGACCCCTCTGGACTGGGCTTCAGTGGACCCCTCTGGACTGGGCTTCAGTGGACCCCTCTGGACTGGGCTTCCTTCTACCTAACTAACAATCCTGGGACTGACTAAGGCTGACTAGTTATTGTATTGATCCCAACCTGGTCATGTGAAAAGATGAGACCTGTTTCATAAGGGAAATGCATCAAACATGGGAACTTTAAGGTGAGCAAATGAGCCACATAGCCGGTACAGCGTCAAGCTCTGTGTTGCATAGCAACAAGAGCGACATGGCACTCCCTGCAGCCTTTCCCCAAAACCAAACCCACCGTGCAACCTCCGGTTTACTGTAAATCACAGTTTGAGTGTTCTCTCCATAGTGAGACAGTGATAAAGAGATCGTGTCTCCCATCTTTGTTCACTGTGCGGTGTCTGTATTAGTGAGGAGAATGAGGACGCCAGAATAGCATTTCTGTTAGCTGCAAAACGGCTCGCTAATGGGCTGAGAAAAGAAGAAATTAGCCTACAATGCATTACTGCAGCGTGTGTTTGTGTGTTTGTTTGTTTGTTTGTTTGTGTGTGTATGTGTGTGTGTGTGGCCATGCTATCCAAACAAAAGATAGCCAGGGTGTGTAGTCAGGAGGGGAGTATTAACCACTTTTACAAGCGGTTACAACACATTTCTGAATATACCGTCCATGCACAGCCTGGCCACAAGGTGTCAGTGTCGGACCAGGGTGGTTTCACGGAGCGAGCGCTGTGACCACACAGCACCAGGCATGATGAGCAGGTCTCACCTTGTACGCCATGATGAGCATGTGGACGACGCCGGGCGCTCCGTGGCACCAGTGAACCAGCCGGTCGCTCTCGTTGCTTAGCGACGACGGGAAGTTCCCCGAGCGAAACCTCTTGTGGCGGACGTAGTCGATGCTGGGACGGATCAGCTCCGACAGGACGTCCGGGTGGACCTTTGCTCCTGGCTGGAAAGAGAGACAATCGTAAACATGCTGGCCATCTCTGTCTGAGTTAATACTACCCTGCTCTGGAAACACAACAAAGACATAAAAGACAGACGCCCACACTCAAATTAAGCCGGCACAGAGAAGTCCCAGCAGGCTGGGGTTTACTGCCCATAAGCATTTGACAACACGTCTTGTGAACTGGTTCACAACCACCTCGTGTCCACTCAATGTGGCGGTTTGTGTTCCGGTTGCTGCGTGCTTAGGGTATCTCAGTTTAAATGTTTCAGAATAGGAGTTCTTCAACACATTTCAAAAGTGCCTTCGTTTTTTATTCTTCTCCACATTTACTTAACATTTCATACGTTTTACAAGCAAACTGAATTCCCGTTTGCAGCTCATTTATGGTTGGTTCGCTCACATACACTTTGTGGCTGTGCTTTACCGAGTTTTGCTCGGGTTTTATAATTGTTCGGCAATCCAAAAAAACGTTTTTTGAGGTGAAATGAAAGAATTATGTTGGGAACACATTCGGGTGCTTACTGGAACCACTTGAATTACATACTCATTTCAAAAAGGTGGCAAACAAAGTACAGGAATGCCGGCTAAGGCGAAGTTAGGTATGCAGCCAGTCGAAGTGTGGCATTGCCTTCGATCGCAGCAGGGTGCTGCTATGGCCGCTTCATTCATGTCCCTTTGCATAGTGTCACACTATTATTATTATTATTATCATCTGCCTCAAGGATCACGCGATTGTCTGTGCGTGCAACTGTTAGTGAGTGAGTGTGCATCTCGGTGTCTGTCCGCGGCTAATCTCGTATTCTGATGCAGCAAACTGCATAATATGTTCACTGCTGCACGTTCAAGGCCCTCTTGCCGTTGGGGTGACTCACACTTTCTCAAAACACATTTTATTGCCTGTTTTATACTGCAACGAACTGCTTGCTGACTCCTCACTTCCTCCTCTTAGCAGGTAGGGCCCGCTAGGGAGAAGACCTCTCAGAGTGCCTCTCAGACCCCCAGCTGCTACTCTGGGCCCCGCAGACACAGCTTGCTCACTTTTATTGTTTTGGACGGTGTGTTTGGCTAACCGCTAAAGGAACTGCCAGCACACACACACACACACACACACACACACACACACACACACACACACATTTGATTTTGAAAGGTTGGAAACAAATACCCAAATATCAAATACATATATAGGACAAATAAATCTAAACATGACTAGCGTGCAGTGCGTCCCGTAGTAGCAGATCCTAACCATGTGGATATTTGCCTACAGAGCACAAGTCTTAAAAATCATGGCGTGTATCAAATATTTGAGTATTTGCTCGGACCACAAAGTTATAATTTGACCAAGACATCTCAACACCAACGACCAGCCGCTGGAACCCCCCCCCCCCGTCTCACCTGCATGAGCATGTAGAAGATGCCAGCCAGGCCGTGGGCAGCGCCGATGTACTGCTTCTTGTGCCATTCGTAGAGCAGGGGGCAGCGCTCCGCCTTGTTCTGCTCTGCCGACATGTTCTTCCCCGATTCCACGACGGCCAGCACCACCTGAGGATCGGAGGGGGAGGGGAAAGTTTCAGTGTAGAGGACCGGTCCGACAGCGTCCTGGCACAATGTTCGTTCTTGTTCTGGGAACTGAATTCCTACGGCTTGCCGGCGTTAATATTTGTGTCATCGGGTGTTTCATGTGGGGAACCTCCAAAGAGAATTTGGCCTGCTTATTGGATCAAAATCCTTTCAAAACCCTCAGCGAATACAATTAGGTTTCGCTGTTAACATTTGCGAGAAAAACTGAATTGAGTGAAATAAGTGCAGCCCACTTATTTACAGACCAACATTCACATTCAGGATTGTGACGCCGTCCGCCTTATAGTATGGATGAGCATAAAGGTTTTTAGTGGGAGATTTAGCAGGAACAGCCCAAAGTTTGATTTACAGAATTCTAATTAAATCGGTCACAGCTGCCAGCGATGTTTCAGCGGGCCGAAGTGGGTTACAATCAAAATAGCTGTTTTAAGACGGGATGTAAAAAACAGGCAGGGTAGGGGCCTAACATGCAGTCTCAAAATGAGTGTGGACCGTCACGCACTTAAAATCTTTGTTATCATTCATTAAAATTATTCAAAGTGACATTTAACATAAATAAAACATTTAAAATGTTAATTTATTTATAATTTTCATTTTGATGTTAACATTGCAGCTAAGTTTAATTGAAATAGTTATATTTAAAAACACAAGATTGTGCATAAAGCCCCCAGAAAAGCTGGAACTGGCCCTGCCAGCTGGTGCGTCTTGTTGTTGGAGGAGCTGCAAGACAAGATGTGCTGGTCCTGAGGAGAGGCGCGGCTTTGTTGCCAAAGACAAAATGCAATAGGAGAGATCTCATAGCAGCCCTTTTACCCATGGGGAGGGTCGGAGAGGAGTAAGTAAGTAAATAAGTGGTTGAACAAGATTGGAGAATTGGGACTCCTCATAGCTACGGTAACGTCATCAGCTCACTCACTGTAACGGTTGTAAAAGGTCGGAGAAAAATATATATATATATATAAACTTGTGTGTGTGTGTATGCATGGTTGCTTGTGTGTGTGTGTCTTGCGGCTGGAAGTTGTGAGTCAGCAGTTTCTGTTGTCCCCAAGCAGGATAGAGTGAGTGAAAAAGAAAGGGAAAGTGTTGCTGCAGCAGCACTGCCTCCCTCATGACAGAGCAGATTCATAGGCAGCCAACTGCTCATTTACACAACGTTTCTCTCCTGGACATCGACACTGCCAGCCCTGCCTCAAATGCACCTTTCATTTCTCTAGAGCACCATTTCATCTTTATATAGATATGTATATATTTGCATCTTGCAGAGTTGTGATGATATCTATTTTGACCAAATCAGTCCACACACACAGAGACAGAAACAAGAATACCTGCCAAGTGCTAAAGACCTCTTCTGCTCCAGTCGGAGTCTGAAATGAAAAAACCTAGAGACAAAATCTTGAGAAAGTCTCACAACACTTCAGAGAACACAGGCACCCTGGGGCGCAGCAACTGTTTGGTAAAGCGTGCAGAGTGCTGCGCTGTGTGTGTGTGTGACAGGTATATGAGCACAAGTGATGGTGAGATGAACAGCAGGGTGGTGCTGCAGGGAAAGTGGAGCTTTAAAGCTTCACATTCACATCCCTTCATCCGTCATAATAACGCCTCTATTGGAGACTTGTGTGAGCCCACTGCTGCTGCCTACTCTCTCAGCCCTTCTGTCACTGCGTGTGTGTGTGTGTGTGTGTACAGTATATGTGTTTTGGCCTGGCACTTCACCAAAGGGGACAGCTGGCCCTGCAGTTTTCAGCAGCGAGAGTGTGTGTGCTTAAATAAATAATTAAAATAGAGTGTGGAGAGATTATTATCCACTGTGTGTGTGTGTGTGTGTGTGTGTGTGTGTGTGTGTGTGTGTGTGTGTGTGTGTGTGTGTGTGTCCTCTGCCCTGGTCCACGTCCACATTTGTCCCAACTCTATGTCTAACAGATGGTTATTACAGCAGCACTCACAGAAAAAACATGTACCGTCTAAAGATGCTTTCCAAGCACAGTTTCACCTCCTCTTCTACACAGGGTGCATGTACGAACATTACATATATAAAGTGTATACCTCCTCAACGTTATTTATCAGATTGGAAATGAACTGACAAGCTGTAACATTAAAAGGAGAACTAAAAAATGTATTATATAAAAAATAAAAATAAATTCCCACACAAGTATCAAATTAGACACTTCTGCTAGTGAAGTCACTTAAGTGGACGTAAACTAGAGGTATCTGTGTTTATTCTGGCCAATTAGTGACAAGCTATTCCAGTACAGAAAGGCCAAAGACGTGACATTTAGAGGCCGTGTCTCCATCACACAGCCGATAAAAGAGGGTGCTAACTGAAGCCTTGGATGAAATGTCTCTGGTTTTTGTTGACTAAAACTAGAGCAAAAGTTTCAATGATGAAAGAACTCAAATGTGACAAAACAAACAAACATTGTCAACACAACGAAACCTGTGGTGGCATACGGGGGCTGATCACAGTGACCAGCTGATAGCTGGTCACTGTGATCAGCCTCCGACGGAAGGGTTAGCGACAGCCGTCACTATATCAGCTGGAGTTAGAGACGTGACCGCCGCGTGATAATGCCAGATTCGATAGGATGTTTTTATTCTTGTATTCGTTCATTCTTCATATTTTGATCGGTGGTTTCTTTAAAAGGTTGATCAGGAGAGCCGATCAGATGAGACAAGAAACCGAGCTGAATAGACGTCTGTGTAAAAGGGACAGCCGGCATAGCAGGACTAAACACCCACACTGGACGCCGACGCTGTAGTGTTACGCATCACGCCAGCACGCCATCGAACATCGCAACCACTGAGCCAGCTTTGTTTGGTTCAGTGTAGAAAAGCAAAGATGGTGGGAAAGGAGGTTCTTTTTTTAATCGTAGTACTGAGGGATCTCTGGATGGAAAGAGGCTGATATGAGAGAGAGAGAGGGTCTCTAAGAGAGAGAGAGAGAGAGAGAGAGGGGAATATGTCGTACATGTTGCCTGCCAACAAATTAATCTCTTAATTCTACAATTTAATACGCAATGTTGTTCAGTAGGGGCATCCCCAACAAAGAATTTACATCATCCAATCTGATTAGTCAAATTTTTTCTACTCTGGTCAAGCTTAATTTATCTAAAGAAAACAGTAAAAACAACAATAATAATGGACAGCGCTGGTTGGTTGTTTGTGTGTCGAGGCAGCGCTGTCCAGAGTACTGAAACAGAGCTTTTCGTGGTTGAGAGAAATAGAAAAAGAGAGACAGAGAGAGACACAGAGACAAAGAGACAGAGAGACAGAGAAAGAGAGAGAGACAGAGAATGAGAGACAAAAAGAGAGAGAGAGACAACGAGAGAGACAGAGAAACAAAGAGAGAGACAGAGAAAGAGACACAGAAAGAGAAAGAGAGAGAGACATAGAGAGACAAAGAGAGAGACAGAGAAAGAGAGAGAGACAGAGACAGAGAAAGAGAGAGAGAAAGAGAGAGAGACAGAGACGCAAGCTGATAACAATGCGCCTCCATCTGCTGGTTTAAGAGAATCTTTATATTAGTGCTCTGATTACAGTGCTCTGTTTAGTCTACATTGTGATTTATTCACGCACACTAAGGAGATTGATTGAAAGCACAAGTTATTTAAATTATTTTTAATAAAATGTTTTACAAAATGTCTGATATATTATGATCAATTAGGAGAAAGTAAGCAATTCTAAGTGAAATCAGACATTCGGCACCCCCCATAGAGCCATAACGGAATGATCCGTTGTTTCATAACCACATCTTACTGCCACTGTGACGATTCCACTGTGAGATTGGTAGTCGAATCAGGCTGAATCGTTTAATAGTCGACTATTCGGGGTCACCCCTACCGTTAAGAATAGTTCAATAAATAATGATAAACACAAGTCTTCAAACAGACCATGCGATCGACCGATACGGCCCAAAACAACCTGATCGCAGCACCCGTGCTGCTGAATTGATTGATAAAATGCACCGTGATGGAGATGCGTGGCAGCCTGAGGCCAGATACGCAATATGCCCTTCAAAATACTGGAAGGTTCTCGATGAAAGATAGAAATTGTAACGGAACAAAGTTGTACAAGTTAAACTGTAAAAAAACCTAACCACGGGTCTTACCTTGGTGATGGTGCCCTCATCCACCGTGTCGGCTCCCATCTCTTTGTTGACGTAGAGCAGAGCGTAAAGGTAGCCGGCGCGGCCGTACAGCAGCTCATCCGGCATCTCAGCGTCCGGACTCAGCACGGACCGCTGCAGCTGGAGGAGCCTGACGGTCATACGGACACACACACACACACACACACACACACACACGCACACACACGCACACACACACACACACACACACACACACACACACACACACACACACACACACAGACACGGACACACACACATACAGTTTGGAGTTATTCAATTTTGTACTTATCAACAAATAACAAATCCCTGCAGCTTAGGGTGTCGCTGTGAAGGAATTTCCCCTGCGGTCAGGAGGATGGCTCACTTTCATTTATTGATTTTGCAAATAGCGTATATAAATAACCTATTATTAGGTGTATTATTGCGTTGTAATAAATCAAATGAGAAATAGGGTCATTTTCTCATAGGCTTCTATACAATTGGACTTCTTTTTGCAACTGGAGGAGTCGCCCCCTGCTGGTCAGAAGAGATAATGCAAGTTTTTAGACACATTCGCATTGACTTCACTCAGCAGAAGCGGAGGTTCCCGCCTGGGTGCTCCTCAAATGTTGCTACTCATTTAAGAAGGCGGCGTGGCCCTCGGTGGAGGCACCATGTTGAACCCCCACTCACCTGGACAGGCAGTCTTGGCTGTCAGCGGTGTTGTTCAGTTTGTGGTGAACCACCGCACCCACTGCCAGCGGCCCCGCGTCGCCACACAGGAATGTCACTTTGCGGCCGTTCAGGATCCTCATTGTCCGCTTCACGTAGTCCAGGGCCCGCTGCAGGTCGGTGGCCTCTTGGGACACCCGGTGCAACTGGAGGTACAGCAGGGCAATGCCTGTGGTGAAGATACGCCGGGGATCAGTAAACCCGACGCATTGGAACGGGCGCACAGTTTTTATAGTGCCGGCAACAGACCTGTCCAGCCGGTGTAGGTGGAGAAGTCATGGGGGTCGGCGGTCTTCAGGCCCTCCTCCATCTGCTGGAGGAGATCTTTGATCTTATTCTGGACCTTCTTCTGGAATGATGCGCTCACCTGAGGAGGAGAAAGGACAATTATGAACCCCAGTCACCTCGACAGAAACAAGATAAAACTCATCCACGCCGACATGGACAGTCCTTCCACTGTTCGAAGATAAACTCCTTAATTAACAGAGTTAGATGTGAAAAGAAACAGCCATTATAGGCACTCCTCAAAGCTAACAGACTCCATTGGTAAGATAATTGTAAAAAACACTTCATTCAAACTCAACAGAAACTAAATAAAACTCGTCAAAACCGTCTTTGATAGCCTTACCAAGGCCAGGTATGCTCGATTTTCAATATGAAATGTATACCATATTTATAACACTGGACATCTAAGATACATACTTTTACACATATACACAGTATACCATTTGCGCTCTCACATTATATTAATCCAAATGAAATGAATCTGAATAAGATGGAAAAGAAAGGGTTAGGATTCACGATTGGACTATACTACGAGAGGGGAATTAATGTTCAAAATAAAATAGAAACGGTTGCCAGACCTTGTAGATCCTGGCATGGTGTATTTAAGTGCTCTAGTTTGAGGTGTTGAGGTGGGCCATCAGCTCCTCCTCCACCCAGCGTTTATGGGACTGTGGCGCTGCCTTCTACCAACTAAAAGGGGCCAGTCGTCTAGCCAGTAATGTGGAAAAAGCTGGAGCCTCCATCTGATTTTTAGATAACTGCATCTCATTCGGCGCTGCACCAAAGATAGAAGTCAGGGGGTGAGGATCGATGTCTTTGCTGAACACAAGTGAATATTCTGAATATGTCTGTACAGAAGTTAGTTAATCTATCTTGGCTGCATCTGGGGCAATTTGGGTCTTACCCCAAGTACATTCTACCCAACCTACTCCTGGAGAGATGAAGCCTATGGAGCACATCGAAGTGCAATAAGCCGTGTTTGAAAGATACTGATGATGAGTGATGAATGTATTGCCCACTGCCAAACTGAGTCTGGCATCACCACTTCCAGATCCTCTTCCCACTGCCTGCTTATATGTCCAAGAAACAGAGAAGGAGTTATTTGAATGCTGTCTTTTAGGATGGATATATTACATGGATGCATGGCTGCCCGGTAGTAGTACATGTGGATCAGCAAAGCCAATTTTGCCTTTCCAAATATTCTTTCCTTATTAAGATCAGAAACAGATCTTTGTAGCCATGTGTTACACTCACTCCTAACGTGACCTGATCAAATAATTTTGTAAGCAGGGAAGGAGGAATTTCAATCTGACAGGAAGAGGAGGAGCTCATCGGCATAAAGCAGCACTTAGTAGCCGAAAGCAAAGTACACAATGTATAACTTGTTTACTCCTTCTGCTAGTTTTTGCTAGCTGGCAAAACATTTCTTTTACAAATTAGTTGATCACTTAAAACCCCATGTTTTGGAGGGGTGAACTCGTAATGTAAACATTAATATTTTTAATAATGGACCAGGTTAGGTGGTTCCTTGTATGATTTGCCCCATTAGATCTCAGAGAATCTATTTCATGTCAAAGCAATAATGGTATTGTAACTGAAATATCCCTAATCCAATCAATATTGAATTGAATCGGCAAACCAATCGAATTGGGACCTTGAGAATCAGCGTTAGCCCTAGTTACCTTTACAATGGCACCAAGTACGTCCAAATATGACAGCATGCATCTAAATGAAACTCAGATATAATTTATTTTATTGTATAGCATGTGCTTTTCCTCGGCCCATTTCACAGCAGATGTGTGGGCATGTCACCCATGAAATAGGCCTATGTGGAGCAGCTGGAGCCAGACGCATTCCCAAGCAAAGATGCCAGATGTCATCTGCACAGACTACACCTCTGCCCTCCACAGCTGGCACCACACTGTTACTAACGGCTTGATCTGAGGAGCGACAAAGACTCAATAGGATGGGTGAACGCGTGAGCAGCAGGTCGACATTTGCCTTGCCATTTCCAGAGGTCATAAAATGCCCGAAAGTGTGTTCTGTCGGTTGTGCTCTGTCAGTGGGTGAAAGCCTAATCTTTTGTCAGATATAACCCAGGAGGTTATGACCCAGACTCTCCATCATTAGGATTCATCTCAGGAAACACACTATGTTAATTGGGTTATTTTCCACAAGGCTCATGGCTCTAATTACCCTTTATAGATTTAACCGGATAGGTCAGACCACGCTTCAAAGGATGGTTTGATGGTGGATACGGAGGTAATTCATTCTCTACAGGCTCCATTCACATTCAGCCTACGGTGTGAAGTGTATAAGAGGATCTGGGGAGCCACAGAGATTTCAGCGAGAGTCTCTCACTAGCCACCTCTTTAATCAAACACCGATTGGGAGTCCGGCAGTGCACAAAAAAACGCAGGAGCTATTTGTTGGACTCCAGACCCATTTTTCTCTTATCCACTAGCCTGATAAATGAACAGAAACCGCTTAGAGCAGCAGTCCTCAACCTTTTTTGCGCCACGGACCAGTTTCGTGTAAGAGAATATTTTCATCTAATCTTTGGGGGAACATGTCACGTGACCGAGACGAGCGTCTTGACATTTGTGCACACTGTTTTTATACGAGCTGGAACCAGTCTGCATCTGCAGTCACCATTTAACTCCATGCATGATGGGATACAAGGTTGAGTAAACTAACAGAGCCCTGCACCAGCAATTATTGTCATAAGTGATTATCATAATTATAGTTTAGCAACTGTTTGCCTAACAGCCCTGTCATGTTTTGGATTTCTAAAACAATGCCTGCCTAGAGATACTGTTCATTTAGAAGAAAAATGTATCCCCTTATTTAATTTTTTTTACTCATTTGTTACCATAGACTGTATATAAGAAGTGGACATATGTTTGCAATGTATCACCAGAAGGTGGCGCTACCAGAGTGGGTCGATGCCTTGCTCAAGAGCACCTCGCCAATGCTCAGGAAGTGACCCGGCACCTCTCCAGCTATCAGTCTAGACACAATTCCGACCGGTCCTGGTTGGATTTGAACCGGCCACCCTCCCAACGGACTGAGCTACTGCCACATAAAACCAAAAAGCACAGGATGGACAGGCTTCCACATCAACAGTCTCCTCTAGTTTGCATTCTTCTCAAGATCAGAAGGTCAGAAAATCCTACAAACAGTCCTGAAGGCTAAAACCCAGAGAGCCTGACCAGAGCGTGCCCTCTGTCCTCAAACAGGGAGGATCATGACGGAGTCGTTCTGTTCTACAGTCATCCACGGACGAAGGGATCGACGGGGAAGCAAAGAACCAAGCAGAGGCAGGAGTAACAGATGGGATTCTTTCACAAGAATAAATGCTACCGTTTAGCATAACAATGGTATGTTCAGAGAAGTCAAGGAGGAGAAGGACAAGGGTGCGACTAAAAATGAGACAAAGCTCTGCTTGCAGCTCCCACACGACAAAGTACTATACACAAGTGATAAAACACAATTCCTTCTTAGTACTATTGAGGTATATTTTTAGACAATACTAATGTTGGTTGGAACCAACAAAACCCTTAAACTCACGGACACACGACTTTGGCCTTCCTGGATCCCTTTTCATTGGCTCACCGGCACCTGAAGCAACACGCCCCCACACTCTTCATCAAACACCTCATGTTGTTTGAGTAGTCATGCGTCTGTGTCTGGACAACACCTGCAAAGAATCTAAAGTTCTGTCTCATAAAGGCACATATGGCACCTCATTGTGATATTCCACTGATATTAATTTTCATATTTCACATTTCAGCATCACAAACTACGGACTCCAAAGTGAACAGAAAAAAGGCAGATTTCACTGATTTAACATCTAGACAAGTCCAAGTCCAGATCAAAAACACTATGCCTAGACACAATCAAGTCATAGTCAAATATGCACCACATTATCTCCTATGAATTCATGCCCTATTAATGCACATTACTAACTCTACTTCTTCTCCGGAGTCTTTGTGCTTTGTCTCCTCACAGGTTTACGTGGATTGTGGTTTTATCTGGACCCTGGTCCTGCCCGACACCTACTGCTATTATCATTATTAGTTGCATTGCTATTAGTATTGCCGATACCATTACTGATTTTATCATTATTATTCTACTATATCCACTGTTGCTGTTATTTCTGGTAGTCATAACTTTTTCACTATGACTACTACTCTCATTATATGAATAATTTCTGTCATATTCATTGAATGTGTTGGAACTCCGTTATGACGTTCATTCTGTACACATGACATATATTGTACTTCTCTCCATCCTGATAGAGGATCCTCCTCTGTTGCTCTCCCTCAGGTTTCTTCCCTTTTCTTCCTTTGCAGTCAATGGTTGCCTGAAGTCTTCCTCCCATAGTCATCACTAAACGCTGAGTTTTCTCCCTTGAGATGCTCTGCCAGGCCTTTACTGCAGACTTCTTCAGCTGCTGCTTGTTTGTGGGTCTTTCTGCCTTCAGTTTTATCTGAAGTAAATGAAAAGCATGCTCACTTGGGTTGAGATCAGGTGACTGACTTGGCCATTGAGGAATATTCCATGTCTTTGCCTTGAGAAGCTCTTGGGCTGTTTTCACAGTATGTTTTGGGTTATTATCCATCTGCACTGAGAAGCGCCGTCCAATCAGTTTTGCAGCATTTGGCTGAATCTGAGCAGATAGTATAGCCCTAAACACTTCAAAACTCATTCTGCTACTTCCACCAGCTGTGACATCATCAATGAACACCAGTGACCCAGTTCCATTGGCAGCCATACATTCCCATGCCACAGCACTGCCTCCACCATGTTCACCAGATGAGGTGGTTTGCTTCGGATCAGGAGCCGTTCCTTTCCTTCTCTACACTTTTCTCTTCCCATCATTCTGGTACAAGTTCATCTTAGTTTCATCTTCCAAAGAACCTTCATCTAAAACTGATCAGGCTTATTCAGATGTTTTTTGGCAAAGTCTAATCTGGCCTTCCTGTTCTTCAGTGTTACCAGTGGTTTGCACCTTGTTGTAAACCTTCTGTATTCAGATTCATGAAGGCATCTCTTGATTGTGGACTTGACACGCCTACCTCCTCCAGAGTATTCTTGACCTCAGTATTCATGTTATGAAGGTTTTGTTCTTCACCAAGGAAAGCATTCTGCTACATCTACTTTACAAGTCTTCCGTGGTCTTCCAGGCCTTTTGGTGGTGGTGAGCTTGTCAGTACATTCCTTCTTTTTAGGAATGTACCAAACTGTTGATTTGGTCAATCCATGAAATAACGAGGTAACAAGCCACACCTGGCCATCAAACCATTTTTAAGACAATTGTCCAATTACTTTTGAGCCTCTGAAAATGTGGGGGACTGTGTAAAAATGGCTGTAATTCCTAAACAGTTAATGCGAGTTTAGTTATATCCATTGAATTAAAGCTGAAAGTCTACACTTCAACCACATATTGACTGGGTCATTTCAAATCCATTGCAGTCGTGTAAACAGGAAAATAATAAACATTGTGTCACCGTCCAAATACTTATGTCCCTGACAGTGTGTATATATATATACTATTATCATTATGTGTTTTTTGAAAGAGACCTGATCCAATATGGTCTACATGTGAAAATAAACGGTGAAAATAAAGTTTTCACAACTCTAATACTGTGCGGAAGCTAGCTTCAGCGTCGTAACACTGACGTAAAGTAACGTAAAGCAAGTGCCTGTGACCTGCTGCATCTGGGTGAAGTTTCTACGATACGCGGTAACTTCATTAACGCTATCGTCAGCCTGCACCTGTTGAGTCTCAACACGTGTCCTCAATGTCTCCACGGAGCATGGACGCTGTCTCTGTTCACGAGCAACCATTAATGCTCCACATACACTCGTGACGACTAACTACGACAGCGGTGACAGTCTGAGCTAAGCTAGCTCTTGTTTCTATTAGCACGTCAGCAGGTGTGTTATTTAAAAAGTGTTTGCTGCAAACGCAAAACCCCTCTCACCTTTCCTTCTGCGTCAAATGGCTCATTGTGATCTTCCTCTGCTCCGGAGTCGGAGGAGCCTGGTGTGCGGGCTCCGGGGTCCCAGTCGGGGTACGGGTTTGGAAAAGAGCGCTCCTCCATCTCTGCCTCTGTAGCCGAGATCAGCTTCAGTCGCTTGGATACGTTGTCTCCCATCGCTACGGCGGCTCGGCAGGGACTCAAATAATAAATAAAATCCTCCGGCGCACTGTACACTGTACATAGGGGAAACAAGAAAAGCACATGTATAAAACTACACCACACCAGAGTGACGTGAATTAATATGGTATTTGGAAAGTGGTGATGAAAATGGGTTTTAATGGGTTTAAAGTTTGTCGCAGAGACAACATTATATATTCTCCTTATTATACAAACGAAAGACGGAAAAAAACTGTTTTGTAAATGAATTATAAACAAGTTATGATACAAATTCAAGCTTTTCTGTATAGGAGTACCTATTCCTGTAGATAATTGTATCGCAGCAATATGCAAAGTGAGGGAATAGTCTTTAGACTACTTTTATTTTGAAGAGAATATAATACTGTACTGGCCATATTATCTCGTCTGGTCGTTGTTTCTGAGGATATTCACGTCTTTGTCAGGATAAAAAGCAGAATAACACATGGATCTCTGTCATTCCAGGTTCCTTATTGTTATTTCACCAGTATAGGTTACATAATTTTGGTTCTGGTTCACATATTCAGACTATAAGGAAATCCGAAAAGAAAAAGTTTGTTCAGCTGAAACTTTCAAATAAATGACTAACAAATGTAAATTCAGCTAAAGCTATTGCCCTTTATTGAGGCATAAAGTGTAACAATTGAGGGTAAAATAAAAATAAAAACTTTGGCTCACGAATGTCACCTTGAGTAGGCCAAGCGTCCCACACAGGCCCCGCCAATGGTGATATAGACAATACAATAAATACACCCTAAGCATCTGAACGCTGGGATCGTCCACCCCTCCTTTAGATTTGGTGGCTCTGCCCACTAACTACGTGTGAAAGTACAGCATGAGAACAATGAAACGCCTCAATGGAAATACAGAACAATTGTTGCTGCACTGTGGCCGCTGGATCAGTAGATTAGCAGCCACAGCTACAAATTCCTAAAAAAAAAACAAAAAAAACAACAACACTGCAGGTAGTGACAGGTGCGGCCAGAACCGGGCTTACCGAGAGGCGATGAGATCAAGCAGGCTCTCCGATCAGCAGTGTGTGTGAGACGGTTTGGGTTGATCCCGGTGCGCGGGGTGTGCGCCAGCCTCCAGCCTCCCGGTAGCGTCTCTCAGCATCCCAGTGGTCCGGCAGCCTCTTCTGATCCCCGGGTGAATGGAGAGGGGAGGGGTGGAGGAGGTGGGGAAGAGGGGGGAACGACGACGCCGCAGTCAGTCAGAGCACGCGGGGCGGTGCAGGCTGCCATGTGTCGCCGCATCCCCGTGTCTCCCTCTCGGGCTTCTGCTGCATCCTTCCCCCTGCTGCTCCTCTCTGAGCGCGCCGAGTGCTGCCGATGCTGTTCGGGCAAATCCCCCCGCCTCCCCCCCTCCCACCTCCGCAATTCTCCATGTGCAGACCACTGGGTGGGGAGGTGCTCTTAAACCGGCCCAGCCCTCACCCACCACCGGTACCCGCCTGTACTAGCCGGTACCCGACAGCACCCGGCGGCTCCGGTCCAGGCAGCTGACTCCAAGTGTGAATGGTGACAGATGGTGTTGATGTGTGATGGTCTGCCGGGATGAGGCATTATTGCACCCCCCCCCCCCCATCTCGTTTCCCTTCTTCCACCCCTCCTGCTTTCCCTTTCTGTCACTTTCTCCACGTGCCTATTGCATATATACCCTGTAACTGCAGAACGTTGGACCTTTCATCAAACATATCCAGAGAGTCATATTCGAAGTGATTCCCCAAAAAGATGTAATCAGTTGTTTTTTATTATAAAGGAACATATTATAGTTTCATCTCAATAATAATATTCCAAGAGCACTTTACATAAATGCTTTCCTGATTTACTTCTTTCCAAGCAGGCTGACCATTATAACAATTACTGAGATCAGAGCACTAATGGCCTTGGATTTTATTCTATTTCCTATACAGTGTATATCTCCAGAGCAGAGTTGCAGTAATCCAGTCGAATATACAAGAGAACATCTAAAAAGCAGCAGCCTGACCTGGGATGCTGCCCTCCAGCGAGGCTCTCAGTCTCCAATCTGGTCTCTTTGAGTCACAACACCCTCCATCAGAGGAAATGGAATGAGCGCTAGATGAACATGCTGAACAAGTGGGACTTATCTACATCAAGGGAGATGTATATCGCCTCCTGTCTGTCTACAGGTGGCTGATATTCATTCAGTCAGAACAATAATTAAATTAGTCTCATTATTTGTCCTCGACACCAACGAAAAAAAAGTTCTGAGGAGGCTTTTAAGTTTTGCCTTCTCATTCTCAACAGTCAAATTGAAAAGACATTGAGATGTTTATATGTCTGTTATTGAGGACCTGATCTGTTAGATCCATGTTGCACCTTGATCCCAAAGAAACGCTCTCTTTTTCTACCTTGCACGGGGGTGTATGGTAAAACGACAAAAAACATAGTTCTCTAGTTTTCCGACATGCTTGGAAAGGGAGAGTTGAGCGGAGTGGTATTCAGTTAGTTCCAATCTGCAACCTCACCACTAGATGGCACTGAATCCCACGCACTGCTCCTTTAAGGAAGGGCTACTCAAGTGTTTGCACTTGGAAGCTCTTTCCTGATGTTTCAGATGCTTCAAAGCCCAGCTTTCTTTCTGTGGTCTTGGTAGCACACAGCCTAATCTCCCACCAAACGTAGTGGTTTGGTCGTCATGACGTCACCAAACCACACAGTCATAGTCGTCATGATGTCACCCATTGGTTTGTGAACTGATGTGATGAAGACTCGAGTTCGACTTTTCTGCTGTCGCCATCTTGGAATATGGCCATCACCATCTTTGCTTTTTTCCAACTAATGAACGGAAGTGACCATATCTGGAATGCGGAGCAGTGAAGTAGTGACGGCAAATATGTCTCTGGTAGCGGTAGAGACCTGTCAATCACAGTAAGCCCGCCCTAAAGCATCCCCTGCTTTATGGTCTATTTGACTCTAAATGGACCATAATTTAGTAAATGAACATCATGCTGTATTGAAGAAGACTTGAAACTAGAGATTGAGACCATAAATTCATGTTTACAATGTTTACTGAGGGAATAAATCAAGAGAGAAGTAGAGTCATTTTCTCATAGACTTCTATACAACCAGAGGAGTTGCCCCCTGCTGTACAGGAGAGAGAATGCAAGTTTTAAGACAAATCCGCATTGGCTTCATTTTGCAGAACCGGAGGGTGCCCCCTACAGCACATAGCCTAATCTCCCACCAAACTGTAGGCGCTCGAGATGCATCGTGGGTATTGACAGGGAAGAGGAATGTGAAAAAACAATATCCTCTGCTGCATTGATTGAGATTTTTAATTTATTATTTATTAAATAAACAGTGCATCGTGAGTCCAACAATGTTATTGGAGTGCAGTGATAAATCAGCAGAGGGCTCTTTAAAGGTCAGGGAACAATGGGCCCTTTTCACAGCAACCATTTTGACATGTAATTGCATGTAATCAAAACAAATTATTACGGCCCTGTTCCATTTAGGTGGGCTGAGGGCCTGGTATTTTGCATGCTGGCTCACTGTATTGTCCTTGACACTAAATAGAATGGGACCTTTATCAGTTGTATCAATTACAGTTGTGTTTACCCTGTAATTGCATGTCAAAATGGCTGCTGGTTAAAAGGGCCTATAGGCCTTTTTTTCCCAGCAGACGCGTTGAGTTATAGTAAGCACAGGTGTCACTGAGAACACTAACGATGGCTAATGATACAAGTGTTCCAGCGAGAGTGAGCCAGCATGCACAAAACCATCATTTACACGTGTGCTTCCCGTGCTGTGGAAAAAAAAGAAGCCTTTTGTGTTCCTTTTTTAAAAGAAACCAACGTCAACAGTCTCTAGAAAACTGACCGGAACGTCACGGCTCTCCTAACTAATGCTGTCATTTTTCTTGTAAGGGACAGCCTCCAAGAGCCTGCGCTGGTATCTGATTCACGTCTGCGCACACTTTATGAGAACACAGCAGACGGTGAGAAAAATAACAGAAGTGTGGGCAAACCTATACTGAATTTAGCCAGAGGAGGTTGTATAGGGGACTATAGACATCGAGTCACGTCTTTGAAACATCTGCTGGTTGAGCAATTAACACGGTTCACTTGCTGAATTTATAGGGCATTCACCACATCCTATAAACCGAGTGCTATACTGCCTGATCGCTGTGCACTGCATCCTCTGCTCCCCCCATTCCTCCCCCCCTCCACCCAGTGCTCAGTGGGAGATATTTGATGAAAGCACAAAGGGCAGTAATGATGCTCTAATCCCTCAGAGACTGGCTACAAACACATGTAAATGCTGTGATAATGCCGTGTCGCTTTGGGAGTCTCATCAGTTTCAAAATCCCTCCCAAGGTCCTGTAGAGGGACTGGACTGGAACAGCTTTTTCCCTCCTGCTGAAAAACGTAAACATGAAGCCAACTTTCAGCCAGTGAGAGGTGTAGAGGATAAAGGCAGAGGGAGACTGTACATGGAAGGGAAAGCAGGTCAACCCGTCCCTCTCCGTGGTTGTCTGACTCAGCGTGTCCCCCCTACGGGCGGCAGAAAGAAAACGAGTAGTCCAAACTCTCCGAGGACCTCCTGGCCTCTCAATGTGTTCTCTCCTCTTTCTCCACCTCCCTTATCGTCAGCTAAAAGCCCTTTTCTATCAATCCAACATGTATTCTTCCTTCTCCAACCCCCCCAAAAACCTCCTTGATACCCCCCACTCCCCTATCTCCCTTCTACCGAGCAACTCTGCTACCTAACTCACTTTGTAAAGAAGATAGATGACATACGCTCCTCATTTCCCCACCCATCTGCTGACTCCACCTGTCCCTATGTCTACCTCTTCATAGGCCATTCTTACTTCCTTTTCAAGCCTCTTAGGTACCGTGGTTACCTGCCACTGGCCAATCACCCCATCTCATCTGACCTTCTTCAGTCTATCACTCCTGACCTTCGTCCTTTCCTCACACACCTCATAAATACCTCTTTGACAACTGGTTGTTTTCCCCAACTCTCTAAAAGCAGCAAGACTGAACCCTATTTTAAAAGACAACCACACTTGACCCTTCTGATGTGAAGAGTTACAGAGTGATCGTGAGTTGAAGCGACTGTGGTTCAGTGGTGAGTAGGGTCGTCCTTCAATCAGAGGAGCGGCGATTCGATCCCCGGCTCCACTAGTCCATGTTGATGTGTCCTTAGGCAAGACACTGTATACGCTGTATGAATGTTAGCTATTCCTGCTGGCACCTTAGCCACTGCCACCAGTGTGTGAATGATGTCATGTAGTGTTAAAGCGCTATACAAGTACAGGTCTCCATTACAGACCTGTCTCTCTTCCATTTCTTTCTAAAAACCCTTGAGCATGCCGACGAGTTGAGCCTCTATAGGTCAGACACTCTTCCTGTTCACATCCTGTGTCTAACACTTGTACCACTGGGGTTCCTCAGGGTTCGGTTCTGGGTCCCCTCCTCTTTGTCCTCCACACCAAGTCAATTGGCTCTGTTGTCGCTTCATCCTGACACAGCTATGCAGGTGACACTTTCCGGCGGTCTGAAATCCAAGTGGCACCACCTCTCAGTGGATGTCTGCATACCACCTGAAGCTAGGGCTGTACAATCTATCGAAAACAGTAATCGGGATCATCATTTTGGCTTCCCACAATTAAATGAATATGATCGACTTGACATTTAAAACGTGCGCTGCGTTCATAGAAACCACTCCGCTGCATATCAAATCACACGCGTTTGTGCTGTATTTATGTGGTGCTGGAATAATCAGAAAAATGAGCTCCCGACTGGGAAAATTCATGCGAACGCCACCTCAAGTTGGAATAAAAGCAGATAACGTGTTGTTTGAGTAATAAAGTACAACACATCTTCTTTGTAGCGTCCATGTTGTTTCCACATTACGAAGAAGAACAACCTCCCTATCCTTCTTATAAATCGCTTCCGAGTTGTTCCAGTGTCCGTGTGCTTGTGCCCACAGACCTACAGGTTTTTAATCAGTGCACAAACTGTTCAACTGTTGTCCATGAATTTTGTTGTAATTTTCTTCTAATTCAAACAAAACAAATGATTATAACTTAATTATTCTGTGGCATTTTCACCATTTAAATACATGATGTCAAGTGTCTCTGATTAATTTCTAAAACATAGGGGTGTTAAAAAAAAATCCTGTGTGTTCAGGAATGCATGAAGCTGGGGGCGGGAGGAGAACAATATGAGGCGCTGGAGGTTGGGATAGCAGTACCGTCAAGAACTTCCATCTACTGTACTTCCCCCCTGCATGATGACACAGGTTAAAACCAGCGTTCAATTGTTCCATACACTCCACATTGGTGTTGTCTGAATTCAACACTATTCATAGTCAGATGAGAGGATAAGGATCAGACTCAGTACAGATTTAGGCCTGGCTTGTCTTAGTGCAATGACTGAAAACAGGGTGGAACTGCTCGCATAAATGCTTCAAAAGTATAAAATGACTTCTTCAAAAGCTCCAGAATTGAAAGCGGTCTTAAATACACATTTGGTTTAAAGAAAAAGTAACAGTAGGACGTTTAGATTTTAAGGTGCAGTTAGCATTGGGGCTATTACCAACTACCAATCTATTACATGTAACTAAGACATGTTGATGTTATCAACGTTTAGAAGGCCAGCAGTTTCCCCCCTGCTTCCAGTCCTGTTGTCAAGCTAGGCCAAGCAGATCTTGAGCACATCACTAGAGGCAGAGAATTATGATTTTAGTACTTTTCTTTTTCACAGATTTGACTCATTTAGAGTGACATTTGTAAGACTACTGAAAAAATTGTGACATGAGTTATCATCATTTGCTCTTTTCCTCTCTCTTGCCCAGGAGGGAAAAGAGATTCTCATCTGCCAATGACAATACATTTGCTTCTCATTTCCATAAGAACACGCAGCTCTTGTGAGGTGATGGCCAGAACTGCAGCCTCAGCTTTTTCCTCTTGCTGAGTGTGCGAACATGAGATGATGCCTTACCTTCGTAATCTCAGATATGTCTCTTATTTCCAGGCTAGACGTGACAACTGGGAGCGATTGCTGCAGTAATAGCGGGAGAAATGTTCGTTTTGCTGGTTTAGTTTTTTAGATCCAACAGAACAATGATTTGCGGATCAGACGGATGTGCTGGTAGTTTGAAAAAAAAGAAAAAAGAAAAAAGACAATGCAGAATTACGGCCGAGCTTCAAATTGCTCATTACCACGCTTCATTGAAGGCTAATTTGTCCGCCTGGCTTGCCAAGCACAACACACACACACACACACACACACACACACACACACGCACAACACACACACACACACACACACACACACACACACACACAGGCTACCTACCAGTCATCTTCAATGGATCAATGTGACGCGCTACAAATCAAAGTTGGGCTGGCCTCACCTTTTTTTAAACCAGTCTCCTTCTCTCCCTCCACACATGTCCTAGCCCATTACATGTAAAAAATAAATAAAAATAAAATAATTATATGGGTTTAAACAGAATAACTGAGAGTGTCTGGTTCGTTCCAGATACGTGGGGTACACTTCTGTCTTTGGTACTTTCTAAACCTTTTTAATTTCCTCATGGCTTCAGTGAAAGATTGTTCCAGTACAGGAAAAAAAAAGAAAAAAAAGAAAAATACATATATATATATATATATACACACACATATATATATATATATATATATATATATATATATATATATATATATATATACACATATATATATATATATATATATATATATATATATATATATACTATGTAGTCCAGTAATCAATACAATATGTATTGAGTATTGAATATGGAAAGAGTTTTCCCAATGACTGCAAGAGATTTCATTATTTCACTCATGAACGTGTTTCTAATGTTAGAAACAGTGTGTTGCAGAATTGCAACCAAAGTGCAAAGTAAACGTGTTTGTACTTCTGGTGCCTTGGTTTGAGGCGTGGATACAAAAGTAAAGGTTTTGATGTCTTTGTCAAAGCGTTCCCTTTCGGTGTGTAAGAGATTGGATGCTAAAAAAGATGTGAAGAGATGTGTTTTGGCTCACAACAATTCAGTTCTTCATAAACCTGCCACAGCGCAGGGAGCAGGAAGGACCCAAATGCAGAGACAGTGGCAGATTCACTGATGAAATGTAACTAGCATAAAGAACTTACTAATTTAAACAGGCAGGCGGATACAACTGGCAGATACAGGCAAACTCCTGATAGCAACGCAACTCAGGAACTCAGGAGGCGTTAGTGAGGCGTTAGTGAGCGACTAACAAGGGAAGTGAGGAGAGTGGAGCAGGAGGCGAGCTGATTGCAGGAGGAATGAGAGACAGGTGAAACTGATCAGGACGGGGCAGACGATCAAAAAAAAAGCGGGAAAACTCACAAAGACAGGAAGTGAAACCAGGTGGCAACCTCCAGTTCTGCCGAGTGAAGCCGATGCGGAAGTGTCTTAACACTTGCATTCTCTCTACTGACCAGCAGGGGGCGACTCCTCTGGTTGCAAAAAGAAGTCTGATTGTATATTGACAAGGGACCCCTTGCTGAATAAAATACATGCTTGTGCTGCTTTTTTAGGAGCGCGACCAGCATGATTTATCACTACAACCCTAATCCAGAGGATATACATTTATTTGAGCTGTATATGAGCTCTGTCTGCTTCCGGACCGACCCTCAGAACTCCACAAACCCCAGGCCGACACTGTCGCCTCCATCCAGAGCTCAGGGAGCCTGGATGGAGGCTCAGTAGCCTTTGCATCTGATGTGTGTCTCAGGGACTTTGTGTCATCGAGATGAGCACATGCAGTTTATTATTTATGCCCTGTGGCGATGTTGAGTTATGATGGTTACAAAAGCTGTAGCTCGAGTGACATTTACTGTTCTCATGCAGACAATATCTTTTTGTTAACTGAATTTTGCCTTTCATGACATGACTCAGCGCTGAATTTTACATGAATGAAAAAGATACATTAAAAATTTCTCTCATTTCAGTACATGCATTTATTATTTATAATTAGCATTTATTGGCTATTTCTTGAAACACTCATATCGATGCAATATTGAATCTATGAGTCAGAAAAGACACGGTGGCAGACAAGCAATGCCTAACTACAGATTACAGTTCTGCATGTGAAGATCAAAACCTTTCCCTTTGGAAGACAAACCTTTCATTTCAGAAGTCCGCACTGCCACAGAAGAATAGCCTGATCTTCGACTTCGACAGGCAAGTCAAATGTCCGTGGAAATTAATTTTCATATCGCAGAGATAAGAATGGAAGCCAGTGGCTGCCTGGACAGAGGGAAACACAATGAGAATATTCTCTAGAGAAGAGCATAGTAGAGAGTAGGACTGTGGCTCAGGGTCTGTCTGTTTGTCCAACGTCCTGCCACATTAATATTTGGATTCCTGCTTACAGTCTTTCCACATTCGTGATACGTGATACTGGACCATATATACCATTAATATGAGTGAGTGAGACCACACGCATGCATCTATATATGCATGCATGTATTTATATATATATATATATATATATATATATCAATTTAAATGGAATTGACATGCATCGATCAATGCAAAAGTGCATCCCAACACAGACCCACCCAAGCCCTCCATTTTCCTGGCAAACGCCGCCTCGTCCAAAAGCTCTGTGATTGCAGTGTCTGCAGACAAGATGAGGGAGATTATCACCGTGGCAACTCGCTATATCGCCGTGATGACGCGGGGCAGGAATCTTCCGGAAACGTGCAATAGCCAGTTAACTTTATCACTGCTTCATGCGCACGCACACACACACACACACGCACACGCACACACACACACACACACGCACACACACACACACACACACACAGACACACACACACAGGAATTAATCAGAGAGAAATGTGAGTCCCTGCTACGCTAAGCAGTGGGACCTTGTCCTCTCCAGGCCTGGACATTTCATCACATTGACGTTCACATACTCGAGTACTCGGGTGCCTCTCAGCAACAGGAAACATCTCCTCATACTGGAGGGCTAAATGTGATGTGGAAGCCTCTGCTCTAAAGATACACATGGACACTAGGTCTGTTTCTGCATCCGAAACAATAAATTAAAATGATATTTTATTCTATTGGCTGGGCGACTTGTCATTAAAACCCTACAGGGCCTACAGGTGTAGGAGGGCTCATCTATTTAATGAGCTTCCACATTCTTTTATGCTTAGCGACTCTTAAAAAATGAAATAACTTTAAAATGAATCTAAATAAATCACTTTATCTTTTGCCTCTCCAGCGAGCAGTGTTTTTCCTGCTGCCCAAGAAAGGGGACCTGGCATCACTTCAGGACTGGAGGCCAGTTGCCCTCCTCTCTACAGACTATGAGGTGCTTTCCAGAGCCTTGTCAGACAGATGTGCTCAATCCAACATTCAGAGCACTGATGCAGCAGCAAACGAATGTTTGCGACAGCATGTAAAGACGTGTGTGTTGCTGTCTGAGCGTTCGCTTGCCTTGTTGACGTGTTTACGACCATTGCCAGTAAAAAATAACTTTTACTCTTACTCACTTGTTGGTGTGTGGTCGGCCGCTATCAGTTTATTCATTATTTCTTTAGGCATGTTTAAAGTGTCAGTCATAATCAGTTTTCATTTTATTCTTATATTATTTTACTTGGGCTATGCAGCTTCTATAGTAGGCCTATAATACTCAAATAATATATGATTATTTATATTCTCCAATAATTCCTCCCTAAAGATAGTTGAAAGTGTTTTTGCCTAGAACCATAAACAACATCCAAAAAGCTTAAAGAGAGAACTTGCTATCGCCAAATGATTATTTGATTATTTACACATATCACAGCAATCGTCTGAACATGTCGTTCTTCCGTAAATGCTGATAAATCATATTCTGTTATTCAAAAGAGCAGATTCCCGAAAATGTTTAATGAATGTCTCATTAATTATATTTGTTCACAATTAAAAAATATAAAAAGTTATGAGGAACAGCTCACTAATTGTTGTACAAAAAGGGACACACCCGTTGTATTGATAAACTGCCGCGTGGCCCTCCACATTGACTTCTTAACGCTGGTGCTGCACAGACGTGGAGAAGGCAGAGGAAAGAAATCAGGATAATGCTACAGCTTCAAAAGGGAATTTGTCACCGCCATGAAAACAGACAGCGCCATCACTTACGTCGATGCAGGAGAGACACCTTCAAACAGGGACTACACCATGCGTGGCACAGTCCATCACCTAGGATGTGGGTACAGGACTCGGGGGTCAGGGCCACTGAAGCCGCAGCCCATTCCAACAAATCTACACCGACGGCTGATGGCCCCTCGTGGAAAAGCTGAGCTCAGGGGATGAAATGAGTCCTTAAGAATAAGTAGAATGGTCATTTTAAGTCACGGTAATATTCTTTGAGTGTGCAGGAGAACTGTTGGCCAACGCGAAGACGTGAAAAACGCTCTTTTTATATTTTATATTCTTTTTAAATGAAGAATATCAAATAAGTACACAATTAATGTAAACTTTTCTCTCTCTATCAGGGGGCTATTTCCCTTCTCAAAATCAACTAGAAACGACTAAATATTAGTATGTCAGTTTTGAGACTCTGATCATGGTCTTTGTAGTTAGTAGTGACAGAACAGAGAGCGCACTGTTTCTCACTCGCAGCTCGTATACCTCCACTCTATAGAGCAGAAAGTAGAGCCAGTGAAGTTGAATGTGTCCCATAACGTGACATAAGTGAGCGCTCTTGGTTCAAAGATAAAGAATGGCTGAAATATTTGATATGTCTTCCATAAATTACTAATTCCATTCCTTATATTCAATTTGGGTGCTATGTTAAAAGACCAATATGACTGCTTTAAGGTTTAAACCAGGGAGCATCATCACCAGCAAAGGGAGTCGTACCAATCCCGTAGTGTCATATTATGTCGAGATATTTTCATATTTAGTTGCACTGCTACTATTGCTGTAGCTGACACACGGTGTGTGTTTCATTTACTAGCCCATTTTCTCTCTTCTTCACTATTTGCGTTCTTTTTTTCATCTGTGACATTCTTATAAATATTCACTGCTGCCATTCATGATCTTAAGTTGACATCACAGAGCATTGCTGCTCCTCATTAGATCACAGGGGCTGAATAAAAGCTCGTGGCAAATCATTTGCGTTAAAAAGGAGCGCTGAGGACAAAGAGGCTGAGACGGAGACTTCCAATTATGGGAACACTTCCGAGAAGAGCGTTGTGTCAGACTCAACGATTTATAGTTCCAGCAGACAGCGCTGCTTGATCTCTCATCTAATTACAAAGCACGCTGCTGCTACAAAATCATATTCATAATAGAGGAGCTGCTGCCACACACACACACACACACACACACACACACACACACACACACACACACACACACACACACACACACACACACACACACACACACACACACTCGTCTGATAACGAAGCTTGTCTGATGTGTATTTTTGGTATTTATCAGAGCGGGAGTCGTGGCACATCATGGAAATACAGTAAAATTGTGCCATTGCCGACTCGTGATTTTCCACACACCCCTAAGACATCCACTTTGAATGTTATCCGGCCATGAAATGATCGTTATTAATAGTCATCACGACCATTTTCATGCTTCAGACAGGCCATACCGCAGCAAAACAATGGAAGTGAGCAAATTGAAAAGTTAATTTCTTCAATGCACTCAGCTGTGTGATTACCCGACCAGGGACCAGTGTGTTAGTATCAAACAGGCAATAAAAGGGCTTTTAATAAGCAACTGCAACCATGCTCCCAAAAATGAGCAACCGGTATGCGAGTTGAGCCGTGGACAGACACCGAGATGCACGCATACACTCACTCACCCACAACTGATCTAATTATCTCCTGGCAAAAATAATATGTATATTTCTATTTCTATTATATATTTGAAAAATAGATGTAGACTGACCCTTTAAATGAGAGTCACTATGTCTTACTTTGGTGCCCCCTAGTGGTAGTGTCTCATAAATCCCTGTGGCTGCAAACCTCCTGCAACAACCTTTGTTTTTATGGTTGGCTTTTAAAGACAAAAAAAACATCCCAATAATTTGACAGATATTGTAATTTCATAAAAAAAAAGATATATACGTATAGTAGTTTAGATGAGTCCAGAGCTATGTGCATCTTAAGAATCCATTTTTAATCTGATCCTGACCAATCCAATCAAACTGCGGGGGGGGGGGGACATCTGTCTTTCTCATGGCGGGAATATTGACACTTTATAAAAGGAACAGGTGTCATTAATAACGTTAATAATGGCAGCGTTCCATTTAGGTGAGCCAGGTCCATTATGCACGCTGACTATTGTTTCCTGGGACAAGGAATATCTCCATAAGAGATTTTGATATCATAATGAGAATATCACGGTTTTCACTATTATCAATTAGAATATTGATAGTATAGCTACTGAACCATAGTATTTCTCATTATCATCATCATCATCATCTATCTGTATCCAGCTGTTTGGCTCTGGCAGGGTCGGGTTTGATTATTACAAAGTATACAAATGCAATAGGAGACAATGACGGTAAACTTAAAGAAACAATGTTACATAAACACACTATGACCTGTCTCTGCCCAGACCATCGCGTCTTACAACAAACCAGCGCGCGCACAAGAGGAGATTCACAGGGCAACAACAGCTGGAATCAGGACGTTATAGATATCGTAGCTTCTGCACATCTTAAGGTTATGAAACCGCAACGTTATGGAACGCATCGACCAAACCGATTCATCCTGACACCCTCGACCGGGACAATAAATGGAACAGAACCGTCATTATTGTCATTAGAGTCACACCTGTGCTATGACGAGCCAGAACGTCTGGTGCGAAAAAGAGCAAAAGTATGTGTGCTGGGATACACATTCTAAATATCTGGTTGTGGATGAAGATTCGCCTTCTGTCCTTTGACGGATCAGGATGAGGATGAACTCATCCCTAAGTAAGAAATCAGAGGAGGGGCCCCTCTCCCTGGACACAGGGACATGCAGCACAGAATAGCCAACATGGTAAACTGCATCGCAGTCGAGACCAAAACAGTAGCTAGAAGGTGAACACACACCTGTCTGCAGGTGCCAGTAGCAACATCACATGCCAACACCCACGTTCAACCAGTAGAGGGCTGTTGCTATGCAGATTTATAACACAATATGTAGTCAAATACTTCAATTACTAAATTGAGTCCATCAACAGCAGTACTAAATATCATACACATTGGTTTTAAACTGGAAAAAAAGTGCTTTGGGGTTTAGTTACTCTATATATATTAAATTAATTTTAATGTCAATATTTGTACCTGCTATACTTGTAGACTGCTCTGCCCATCAGGTGCAACCTGGGGTTCAGTGTCTGGCTCAAGGTGACCTCCACATGCAGCCTGGAGGAGCCTGGGGGATCAAACCGCCAGGACGACCCGCTCATCCTCCTCAGCCACAACTGCTTCACCACCACTGCAGACTCCCGGTGGAGGTCTTGTTCAGTACTTTCTAGTCCTCCTGAGTGCAGGGCAGGAGGCGGCCCTGGTGTGAAGGACAGCAGCACCCCCTGGTGGTGATGTCCTGAGACTGCAATGAGGAGGGAACCAAGTGATGACAGCGAAGATGGAAAAGATGGTGATAAAAAAAAAAGTCCAGTGGTCTTCCAGAGCACAGCAGAGGCTGAACACAGACATGATGATGGCTGATTTCATCTACTGCATGTAGAGGGAGAATATTAGTCCATCGACAGAAACAAACTATTGGCACCAATTTAATTTAACTTCTTCTTTTTCAATATTCCTTTTTTTTGGTGACCAACTTTAATTTATTTTCCACGCCATCATCACAAGATGGCATAGAAATACAGATGTAAAAATGATACATGTAAAAAAAGAAGAAGAGAGGAGCAAGGAGCCACCCCCTACCTCTCATGCGGGACTACAAATATTAGTAATATATTAAATAATAGCTTTCTGTTTGCAATCTATTCACATCACAAATGAATGTGGCAGATCCTGATAGTAGACTAAGCTAGATGTGTACACCCTCATACCAAAATATACTTATATATACTATCCTATTTTACATAGAGGATATCACCAAATCAGCAGCTCTTTCAATGGCCTCAAGACAGCAGTACAAGTACACCAGTTCAAGGAACGTACAATCAGATATGAAGATAAGAGTTCAAAACAAACAACACTGATGATCACAATCAATATCGTTCTGACTGAACAGAAATAATCCACACCGCAGGTAATCATTTAAAAAACAATGACTTATTACTACACCCATTGTTGGGATTATGAAACAATGGGCCCCACAACCTCTACTCCAGAGAAGCAAGACTTAATCGTTGTTTAGCCTCTCTTTAGTTTAGTTTAGTTTCTCTTTGTAGTCATTTAGTGTCTCTTTGTGGTCATTTAGTTTCTCTTTGTAGTCATTTATTGTCTCTTTGTGGTCATTTAGTTTCTCTTTGTGGTTATTTAGTTTCTCTTTGTGGTCATTTAGTTTCTCTTTGTAGTCATTTAGTGTCTCTTTGTGGTCATTTAGTTTCTCTTTGTGGTCATTTAGTTTCTCTTTGTGGTCATTTAGTGTCTCTTTGTGGTCATTTATTGTCTCTTTGTGGTCATTTAGTTTCTCTTTGTAGTTATTTAGTGTCTCTTTGTGGTCATTTAGTTTCTCTTTGTGGTCATTTAGTTTCTCTTTGTAGTCATTTAGTGTCTCTTTGTGGTCATTGTGTCTTTGTGGTAATTTAGTTTCTCTATGTGGTAATTGTCTCTTTGTGGTCATTTAGTTTCTCTTTGTAGTAATTTAGTGTCTCTTTGTGGTCATTTAGTTTCTCTTTGTAGTCATTTAGTGTCTCTTTGTGGTCATTTAGTTTCTCTTTGTGGTCATTTAGTTTCTCTTTGTGGTCATTTAGTTTCTCTTTGTGGTCATTTAGTGTCTCTTTGTGGTCATTTATTGTCTCTTTGTGGTCATTTAGTTTCTCTTTGTAGTTATTTAGTGTCTCTTTGTGGTCATTTAGTTTCTCTTTGTGGTCATTTAGTTTCTCTTTGTAGTCATTTAGTGTCTCTTTGTGGTCATTGTGTCTTTGTGGTAATTTAGTTTCTCTATGTGGTAATTGTCTCTTTGTGGTCATTTAGTTTCTCTTTGTAGTAATTTAGTGTCTCTTTGTGGTCATTTAGTTTCTCTTTGTGGTCATTTAGTTTCTCTTTGTAGTCATTTAGTGTCTCTTTGTGGTCTTTGTGGTAATTTAGTTTCTCTATGTAGTAATTTATTGTCTCTTTGTGGTCATTTAGTTTCTCTTTGTAGTCATTTATTGTCTCTTTGTGGTCATTTAGTTTCTCTTTGTAGTCATTTAATGTCTCTTTGTGGTCATTTAGTTTCTCTTTGTGGTCATTTAGTTTCTCTTTGTAGTCATTTAGTGTCTCTTTGTGGTCATTGTGTCTTTGTGGTAATTTAGTTTCTCTATGTGGTAATGTATTGTCTCTTTGTGGTCATTTTGTTTCTCTTTGTAGTCATTTAGTGTCTCTTTGTTGTTTAGTTTCTCTTTGTAGTCATTTAGTGTCTCTTTGTGGTCATTTAGTTTCTCTTTGTAGTCATTTAGTGTATCTTTGTGGTCATTTATTGTCTCTTTGTGGTCATTTAGTTTCTCTTTGTAGTCATTTAATGTCTCTTTGTGGTCATTTAGTTTCTCTTTGTGGTCATTTAGTTTCTCTTTGTAGTCATTTAGTGTCTCTTTGTGGTCATTGTGTCTTTGTGGTAATTTAGTTTCTCTATGTGGTAATGTATTGTCTCTTTGTGGTCATTTTGTTTCTCTTTGTAGTCATTTAGTGTCTCTTTGTTGTTTAGTTTCTCTTTGTAGTCATTTAGTGTCTCTTTGTGGTCATTTAGTTTCTCTTTGTAGTCATTTAGTGTATCTTTGTGGTCATTTATTGTCTCTTTGTGGTCATTTAGTTTATCTTTGTAGTCATTTAGTGTCTCTTTGTGGTCATTTAGTTTCTCTTTGTGGTCATTTAGTTTCTCTTTGTAGTCATTTAGTGTCTCTTTGTGGTCATTGTTTCTTTGTGGTATTAGTTTCTTTGTGGTCATTTGTTTCTCTTTGTAGTCATTTAGTGTCTCTTTGTGGTATTTAGTTTCTCTTTGTAGTCATTTAGTTTCTCTTTGTAGTCATTTAGTTCTCTTTGTGGTATTTAGTTTCTCTTTGTAGTCATTTAGTGTCTCTTTGTGGTCATTTTTGTGTTTGGTTTTGTTTTTTGTGTTTTCATTTAGTTTCTCTTTGTAGTCATTTAGTGTCTTTGTGGTCTTTGTGGTAATTTAGTTTCTCTATGTAGTAATTTATTGTCTCTTTGTGGTCATTTAGTTTCTCTTTGTAGTCATTTATTGTCTCTTTGTGGTCATTTAGTTTCTCTTTGTAGTCATTTAATGTCTCTTTGTGGTCATTTAGTTTCTCTTTGTGGTCATTTAGTTTCTCTTTGTAGTCATTTAGTGTCTCTTTGTGGTCATTGTGTCTTTGTGGTAATTTAGTTTCTCTATGTGGTAATGTATTGTCTCTTTGTGGTCATTTTGTTTCTCTTTGTAGTCATTTAGTGTCTCTTTGTTGTTTAGTTTCTCTTTGTAGTCATTTAGTGTCTCTTTGTGGTCATTTAGTTTCTCTTTGTAGTCATTTAGTGTATCTTTGTGGTCATTTATTGTCTCTTTGTGGTCATTTAGTTTATCTTTGTAGTCATTTAGTGTCTCTTTGTGGTCATTTAGTTTCTCTTTGTGGTCATTTAGTTTCTCTTTGTAGTCATTTAGTGTCTCTTTGTGGTCATTTAGTTTCTCTTTGTGGTTATATAGTTAATCTTTGTGGTCATTTAGTTTCTCTTTGTAGTCATTTAGTGTCTCTTTGTGGTCATTTAGTTTCTCTTTGTAGTCATTTAGTTTCTCTTTGTAGTCATTTAGTTTCTCTTTGTGGTAATTTAGTTTCTCTTTGTGGTCATTTAGTGTCTCTTTGTGGTCATTTATTGTGTCTGTGGTAATTTAGTTTCTCTATGTAGTAATTTATTGTCTCTTTGTGGTCATTTAGTTTCTCTTTGTAGTAATTTAGTGTCTTTGTTGTTGTTTAGTTTCTCTTTGTAGTCATTTAGTATCTCTTTGTGTTCATTTAGTTTCTCTTTGTAGTCATTTAGTGTCTCTTTGTTGTTGTTTAGTTTCTCTTTGTGGTCATTTATTGTCTCTTTGTGGTTATTTAGTTTCTCTTTGTAGTCTTTTAGTGTCTCTTTGTGGTCATTTATTGTCCGTTTGTGGTCATTTAGTTTCTCTTTGTAGTCTTTTAGTGTCTTTGTGGTCATTTAGTGTCTCTTTGTGGTCATTTATTGTCTCTGTGGTCATTTAGTTTCTCTTTGTAGTCATTTAGTGTCTCTTTGTGGTCATTTATTGTCTCTGTGGTCATTTAGTGTCTCTGTGGTTATTTATTGTCTCTTTGTGGTCATTTATTGCCTCTTTGTGGTCATTTAGTGTCTCTTTGTGTTCATTTAGTTTCTCTTTGTAGTCATTTAGTTTCTGTTTGCAGTCATTTAGTTTCTGTTTGTAGTCATTTAGTGTCTCTTTGTGGTCACATTTTGTCTATCTGTAGTTATTTTATGCAGCTGTGCTCATTTAGTGTCTCTGGAGTTGTTTTGGATCACTTTTGTTTTGTTGATATTTTTTTGTCTATGGATGTTTTGTCTGTTTTTGTAGTCACTGTTTTCCATCTCTTTATTGTTGTTTCTCAGTGTGTGTGTGTGTGTGTGTGTGGGGGGGGGAGAGGGGGTACCTTATTTAACTGTTGCATGGCGATGTCCGGCCTCAGCTCCTTCAGCTCGCTAACGGATGCTGCTGTTTGTGTGAGCAGCAGCATCATCATCAGCAGGCCAACATCCATACATCACTGTCCATCTGCACGGAGCCTGTCAAGCTATTCTTAGCCGCCGCGCAAACAGACCGAGGAGGGAAATATATGTCACCATTTCCTGCTTCACAGACAACTTACCCCTCCCCCCGCCCGACAGCAGTGTAAGTGTTGCAAAGCGATGCAGGTGAAATACAACCATTAGCAACTACTACAGTGGCGAGGCAGTGGAGCTCCTGGAGGAGGACTCAGAGCTCTACTCAGACCTTCCTGATTGATTTATGGCCGCTGCTGCAGCCAGCGCCCGTCAGGAGGAACTGGAAACGCCTCGTTTTACCAACAGATGATGGAGGAAGGGCATGCGACATCACGCACTGATGTGTATCTCCAATAAACACACACACACTTCTGCATATTATGTGTTCATACATGCCGCGCTCATGAAGAAACCTGCTGCATGAAGCACAGTTTTACTCTCTCTCTCCGGGGAAATCTGTGCAGCCTCCACAGCACGGCACACATCCCTGTACAGAATATATGGGACTCCATATGGAACCCACCCCCTCAGGATCTGCTGTAGTCTGCAGCATTAGAAGTGCTGCTGCAGTTCTCAGCTCAATGGCTCCTAGGCAGAGCGGCACACCGCAGTGTGTGTGTGTGTGTGTGTGTGTGTGTGTGTGTGTGTGTGTGTGTGTGTGTAGGGGGGTGCTCGCAGGCAGCTCGCTTAATGATTCACTGCATCGATTTCCTCATTTCGCTATTGACCTTTCGTTCCCACTGCTTGCTCTGAGGCTTGACTGTGACACACACACACACACACACACACACACACACACACACACAGTGTTTTAAGGCACCTGGGCCCAGATACGTTTAACTCAGGACCGCTCTCTGACTCTGGGTGGTAAGTGATGATGCCGCCCTTGTATTTGGAGCGTACCGCACCAGCAACACACCAACGCCAATATTCCATACACATAACGCAAATGACAACACTTAGTGTGCTTACCGTGTCAACAATATTAAAGTATGCCGGCATTTCTCTGATCAAAATAACCAAACAGGTCGGCATAATAACTCCAATAACTTGGTTTGAAATTCTATGCAGCAGAGTCGTGACGGCATCATGGAGAGCCATTTCATCCCAAATGATCCAATTTCAGCTCCTCAGACGAAATAATGCCAGTGCAAATGTCCCCTTTAATACACACACACACACACACACACACACACACACAACCAAACACACACACACACACACACACAACCAAACACACATACACAGCAAGTTTCAGCAACGACTACAGATCTGAGAGCTAGCACCTGCTGCCTCTTCTGTTTCGGAGCAACGACGTCGACGTTAGTTGCGCGAGCGGCCTCGTGGTGGGGTACTTATGTTGCTGGGCCTGGAGGCGCGCCTTCATCCTCACCAACACTCCCGGGATCAATATGTTTAATATATTAATAACAGTGAGAGAAGCAGAATGGTGAATATTAGTGCCGTGGAAATGGACATTATACTGTGTTTACCATGTGAGCTAACACAGTCGAGGTAACAGCCTGAACTGGTTTCTGTTGGCTGACACAGCTCAGAGGGTACAGAGTGTAGAACGGGGTGGAACAGCTAGAGAGGCAATAATAAATAAATAAAAGGCCTCAAACAGACGTGTGATGTCATGCGAATCCAAATTAAAAGTGAGCGAAACAATGAGAACAGCACAGACATGCAGAAATAGCAACAGAGAAGTAAAAATAGAGCTAAAGAAGAGGACGTGAATAACACCTGAAACATTGTTTTAGTTTCATCCTCTTCAGCAAAGATGAAAGTGTGTGTGTGTGTGTGTGTGTGTGTGTGTGTGTGTGAATCTGGTGTCACTCTGTGTTCGGTGGCCTGTACATCAGAGCTGTCTGCTGGCTGCTCTTAATGAGCTCTGTCAGTGGAATCAGTAGAGCTGATGGAATACTGGAGGCCGCCCCGAACAACCTGCAGTCAATCCCACGCACAAACGAGCCCTTGGCCTCAGGTAAATCAGTGTCACGGGGATCAATACCGGGATTAAGTTCCTGTTGTAAAGCCTGATTGGCCTAATCAATGCATATCAGTAGATTATAGAGCGAATAAAGAGTTACACACAGGAACGCCCTCTGGAGCCCGGGCACTGCTGCGGCTTTTATTTTGGAGGGGAACTCCACATTTAATCTGTGAATCCTGGTACCCGAGGTCAGTGTTGACTGAACATAATCGAGACCGTGTCCTGCGTCGGCCTGCAGATCCCGCCCCCCTTCTCCTGGTCGACGACAGCACTGATGCTTCCATCGAGCCGTCATAGATGCCTTCGCTTAAGTCCCGCCCCACTGGCTGGCTCATGACCGCCGCCCTGCACATCACTCATAGGGTCAACGCCCTCCCGACCGATGATGTAGTCACTGAAGAGCAGCACCCCCCCGCAGGTCCCGCCCCCGCAGGTCCCACCCCCGCGTAAACGTCGTTAGCTCCGTCAGCACTGTTGTTAGCACCGTTAGCCACGAGCCGCCAGGTCAGCAGGCCCCGCGGAGAGCTGATGAGAGGCAACAGAAGTTCTCTCAATTGTGCGTTCACCACCTCTGAGTACAACTTCACATTTGAGTACTTCCATTTTTTTGCTACTTTACTCCTCTCCTCCACCACTCCATGTTTTTGACCCTTAACGCAGCATACAAAGTATCTAGAGTTGGCTCCACGTCGATGAACTAAAACATCAACATGCTCTGAGTATTTATCAGTGATAGAAACTGAATAATACATTATATAACTTAATGCACAATATTATGCCTCATGAATTTTTACTTTGAATCATGTTGCTACATTTTGCTGATAACATTTTTGTACCTTTAACATTTTGAATCCAGGAGCTTTTCTTAATATTGGCTAATGAAGTGTTTTTCTATACGACTATGGTACTTTAGGATCCTCCCGCCTCTGAACTCCACATCTTGTTCTCTTGTCTCCATGTATTAGTATAAAACACATTATAAAACCTTTAAAGCGTATTAAAGTGTGGCTCAACAAATGAATCAGACAAACTCATTCTGTAGTGAAACTTTGTTTCTTTATTCACACCATTTTCTACTCCAGCTATGTTAGAAGTTAACATAAGTGTCAATCCTCTAGTTCCTATGTTGATCTCTCATTCATAATCATCTGTACACACTATATAAAAAAAAAAAGTCAAGATTATAATATGTTTAGAAATCCAAGAGGGTCGAGGTGAGGAGGGTTCAGCGGTTGTCGAGTTTTTTTGTTTTTTTCTCCGCTTTGCAGTCCCCCTCACCCCCTCCTCCCTCACCCCTCCAATTTGACTCCTTTTTTTTTCTTAATTTTTTCATGAAACAAAAAGAACATATTGAACAAGGCATTTGTAGCAGAGCTCAGAAGAGGAGGCGTGTTGACTGTACAGCTCACGCAGAACACGACCAACGGGTCACACACAGCGGGCGAGGAGGAAGAGTATACTGCTTGGGCACAACACAAACACAATACAATGCCATCGGACAACAAAATAAAGAACAAAAAGAAAAAAAGAAGGTACCGTTGAAAAAAAAAGAAAAAAAAAGAAAATTATTCTCAACTTTTTTTTTTTTTTTTTTCTTTTTAAGCATTTCATAGAAACAAAAAGAGAAAGATAAATTGCAAACTCAGAGTAAACAAATAGAGAATATATATACACAGTGAGGTAAAACACATTGGTCTTTGAAAGGAGGTATTTTCTTTTCGATTAAGTGACCTTTTTAATATGTTAATTATGCTTCTTTTTTTTTTTTTTTTTTTAAGATACTTCTCAGCTTTTGGATGACATCTATAAAGCAGGTAATGCAGACACAATCGCATGCGGTCTTGTCATTCGAGGTGAACGGCGAAAAGAAGTCTCGTCCGACTTAGGCACCAAATAAAAACATGATAAAGCTTTCCAGCTACCCGCGTTGCCTGGGGGGGCCGGGACCGGAGCGGGGAAACCCAAACCACTCGTCACATCCACCTGAACGGTTGACCCCGCTGAGGGGGGGGGGTCTCTGAGATGATGGAGGGCCAACCGCCCGGACGCGTTCCTCGTCACAGTGTGTGGATCGTGCTCGCATAGGAGGGCCGGCTGGACCCGTGTGATCCAGAGGGACTGAGCGGGCGGACACGGGCGGCCCGGACGTTGCATAACGAGAGACAGGAACCCCGGGGTGTTTGCATGCTCGCGAAGTTGCCGTGGCGACCTTCGAGTTGTGCTCGGATTGGTTGGGAACTCGGTACATTCACAGCTGTGGGAATTTGTCAGTGCGTGGTTTGGAGCCGGAGAGCTGCTGGCATAGTTTGTGTTACCGCCCCCTTTCGGCCCTCCATCATCGCACACGAGGCAGTAAAAAAAAACAACAACATCTTGCTGCTTTTTTTAATTTTTTTTTTTACCTTCACTGGGCATGAAAAAATAAAGCATGAAAAAGGCTGCATATCAGATCCGACATAACGAACTCACTGATCTAGGGTTTGAGCCACGCTACCGTCAGCCGTGTGGACCGGGGAACCGAGGTCCATGTCAACGGTGGACAGTGGCCTCCCAACCCTCTTTGAGCCCAGCCAAGGAGAGAGAAGGCAAGGTAAGACTCTCAAAGACGAGGTAATAGGCCACGCCCCCGAGAGCGATCAAAATACCGAAGCAAAAAATAAAACGTTGACCGAAACCAAATAACCAGCTTCAGACAGGATTTACAGGTTGAAGGCCAAGATCCGCTTCAGACGGACTCGTTTGTACAACATGGCGCCGCTCCGTCGGTTACTTGTGGAGATAACAGCACACTTTCATGGCCTTCACCGTCTTTGACCGCTTGGTGGTTTCAGAAATGGTTTTATATTTATGATAGCGCGCATTTTGCCATCCAACAAGCGCTCCAGACGAGCAGAGCGGGGACCTAAAGCCCACCAACATGACTCCCATCAGGTGTTTGTAATGCATTCATGACGAGGTGGTAGAACGCCTTACGGGGGGGCGGGAGGTCGGATCAATGCCCTCGAGTGACGTCACTCGAGTCGCTGTCGGTTTGGGCTGAAGACTACAAGTCTGCTGCCGGCTACGTTAGCTTCTACTAGCATAGCACAGCAGTTTACAGGGTGTCGGGGCTGGACTGGAAATGGGCCTGAGTAAACGGCCTGTGGGCGAGTTGCATTGTGGGTAACGTGGGCGCCAGGTTGTGACGAGGAGGAAAGGGCCTCAAGGAGCCGGTTCAGAGAGATTAAAAAGTAGGCAGGATGGATGTGAGGTTGGTTCCCCCGGTATGGAGCCGTGAAGCCGGCTGCAGTGATGTGTCGCCCCTGTGGCCCCTGTGGCCCCTGTGGCCCCTGTGTTAAGTCAATCAGAGAACATGGAATGACGAGAGAAAGAAAGGCAAGATAGCATCGAGGACAGAGAGGTTGCTCTTTAAAGACCACAAGAGAAAAAACACTTTTTTACAGTTAAGTCCTCCTGGTTTCAGAAAAAGAAAAGTACAAGGCTGCTGGTGACTTTAAGACTAATGAAGTTGTCCTAGTAGAGGCATACCAGAGGTGTTGAGCTAATGTTGTTGCTAATGTCCCAGAGAATGACACTGCTAATGGAATACACATCAGAGAGGCCCAGCAGGGCTAGCCTGACCCCCCCTCCCCCCCCACCACATGGCTTAGTCAGATCAATCCTGGGCCCCGGTCTTCTCCGGAGAGCCACAGTTTTCTCTACTAGTTTGGCCACTTTAGTACACATTGAACGTTGAATCCAGCATAGTTCGTCACCCTTTTTGTATTTAATATAGCAGCAATATTCACGACAGCGCTCTTCTTTTGTTTACTCCGCCAGATATTTACAACAACATGTCACTGTCCTGTTTCCACACAGCTGAAGAATACTTCATTCACAGTGGACGTACACGGGGCATCACAACTTGTCTGCTCTTCGTTGGGTTTTTTTCCTCTTCTTCTTTAAAACGTCTACATTTATCTTAAAAGGATGACGAGGGAATCACTGAATAAACCGATTATGTTGTTTCCATGGAAACAGATATGCAACAGTGGAAATGTTCCGGACAGTTTAAAAGGCCACGCTTTCAGCCAACGATGAATGCAGATTTGGTCTCGAACTCACAAACGTAACGGTGGGTCTTTGCATTTAACAATCTGAACTCAAGGTCCACTTCCTCAACTTGTTCTTACATCACCAACCGATCCCTTAGTTAACATGGGAGATGTAGATGTTGAAACCTTTTTGTCCCCGATGGCCTTAATAACGGACAGTTTGACCATCTGCAGTTTCCTGTTCACTGAGCAACCGTCATCCTGATGAAGACCATGTGATACATTTGAAAGCTCGGAGACCAGGAGGAGGAAGTGGACCGCGAGTGGAGCAACAAACGTGTCGAGCTCAAACGGCTTCTCTCTTTTTGTCCGTTTCAATTTGATCAAGAGCGGTTTGGTTTGGCTTCGGTGCCGCTTTAAAATGTCGATCCACTGAAGCAGGAAGTGGAAAAGAAGAAGAGCTTTGTGATCCATTTCAGATGGGCTGCAAGAACTAAGAAGTAAAAGGGCACTGAGCTTCCTCTGACTGGCAATCATCGCATTAGTACTGATGTGACAGTACCTGGGACTTAAATGCTTTGTGTACTTTGACAAACGGCGACATCACGCATTTGTTTTTACATTTACAGTTACGACAAGGGCACCGAACGACTTTGGACTAAACAAATCTCAACCTCAAAGGGAGCTTTTCTCCGACTCCCTCCTAAAGTAAGCATCGCTGCATTTCAGAGGGAACAAGATGCCCACCGATAGATTGGCACAGTGGTTTTGAACCGTGGTCCGTGGGGGCTGTGGTGCTTTCGTTACAAGTGAACTCGAGCAGCTGACCAACTTCAGCAGCCCTCCGGATGACGAGGGGCGGCCCCCCGGATGACGAGGGGCGGCCCCCCGGATGACGAGGGGCGGCCCCCCGGATGACGAGGGGCGGCCCCCCGGATGACGAGGGGCTGGATTCGTGTCGGCGCAGCGTGGCACAGAAGGATCAGATTCAAGGCGATCTGAGTTTTGTTTTTTACATCCAACGGCAGCTCTCGCCTCGACGAGTAAAGCGAGGTGGACAACCAAGTAGCAGCACATCAATACGTCATGTATCCATGAAGAAAAAAACAAGAACAATGGGACGTAGACCGACCACACCGACATCCAAATTGCCACACAGGTAAACCCCCCGCGGTGGTTCAGAAGTGCACTTAAGAACAATGGAGAGACTCTGAGCAGACCTATTGGTTTCCTGGAGGTCTTGGTGATTGAAAGCTCAACACTTTCTGCATTGAAACTGAATCTAATTGTGCACTTGTGTGCTAAAGACGGGTAAATAAGGGCGAATGGGTTTAGGTGTGTGGCAATCTGGGCAACAGGACGAACACTTGACTGAAACAAACTGTTAAATCAGGTGCTACATACATTTGTTTGTCCTTTCGATAGAATAATGACACTACCTTTATCATAGTAATCAATATTATATATATATATATATATATATATATATAATTTTTTCATAAAAAACAAATAAAGAAAAACATAATAAGAGCCGATCCTGACTCTTATGCATTGGTCCCTTAAGGCTTGCTAAGCTGAAATGACAAAATCGGCTTTTTTTTTCATCTTTTGTTTTGCGTACATTCTAGTAGAAAAAGTCCTTTGCCATAACAGAAAAAGAAGAAAAAAATAAAAATACACAACTTGGAAAATCTATGGCTTAGTAAATCTCCGTTTGCTATATTTTTTAACTGAATGTACCTCATCGTAGTTGATTATCCTACAAAGAAGGAAACGCTTGAGAAGGTTGATCTGCGCTGCCGCGCCGTCGACACCAGCTAACGCGAGAAGAACGCAAAAAAAATAAATCAGAGCTCCAAGAGTTTACATTTATAGGGCAACATCATTAATGCTTACAAGTCTTTGTGTCCTTTTTTTTTTTTCTCCTTTTCCCCCCAAAAGCCACGGGGGGGCTTTTTGGTGCCATCGATTTTTTTCCAACTAAACACAGTTCAAGGTGCTGGAGCTCAGGTTCCAGGCTCCGCCCTGCAGGGAGGAGAAGCTGTACGATGAGTTGTTGCTGAGGTGGTCGGGTGGTCGGGTGTGTGTGTGGGGGGTGGGAGAGGGGGAGGGGGAGGTTGACAAAATGGCACCAGAGAGTCGGCTGGCTTGTGGGTGCTGCGACGGCGTTGTGTGTGTGTGTGTGTGTGTGTGTGTGTGCGTGCCTCCTTGCTTTCCGTCCCTACTTCTTGGGGTGTGCATAGTACGAGCTCGCTGTACGCTCGGGCATGGCTCCCTCTTCGGACGCACACGCACACGCACACACACACACACACACACACACACACACACACACACACACACACACACACAGAGCTGCATACGCGCCAAGGCAAAGACACTCCACAGCGGCCGACATGAGAGGAGTTTGGGTTGTTAAAGCGCTGGCACTTTCCGGTTACAGCTGGCTGTGGAAGGCATGGTGGCAGCTGATTGTTGTCGGTGTTGTTGTTGTTCTTGTTCTTGCCGTTTGTGGTTTAGCAGAGTATAGAAAATAGACACATTTATCTACTGTATATTGCATATGTTGCAGCATGTTTGCCAAAAAAAGTAAAAATGAATGAGGTCATTGTGTCCAGTTTTGCAAAGAATTTAAAATAATTAACCCCTGACGCCAGAAAGAAAGTAAAAAAAACAAACAAAATAAATTAAACTGACCTGTCCGACTCCCTGACCACACGGAGGGAGACGAGTAACAAATGGAAGAGAAAAAAAAAAGAAAAGGTGCAAAAATGTTGCAGAGATGAGAGATTCTGCTCACAAGTGGACTAGATGAAGAACAGCTGAAGACCCGTGTGTGTGGAGCCAACGCGGGGAAGTCCCAGCTTCAGTTCCCAATGCTACAGGAACACGGCTCCAGAGTGGGGCTGCAGACCGCCTCACATCCAAAACCGCTTTTCCCCGTCGAGCCGTCCCCGACTCTCTGCAATACTGCCGACCGCGGCCGAGTCCCCGTCGCCTCGGAGACGGAGGGGGAGCTCGGAGGAGCTCGTTCCGCCGCTCTCTTTTTAAACAGGAGACCGGCGGCCGAGCGGGGAACGGAGAGCCGACCTCCCAGCGCTTTGAGGATTTCACAAAGCAGCGTTGCACATTGGCAAAATGGACAGTGGTTTTTTTCTTCTTTTTTAAACCTGCTCGTCGTTGGATTTGAACCCAAAGAAAAGACAAGCCGGTCAACTGTCCATTCTCTGAAATGCTTTGCTCGCCCCCATGGGAGTGCATCCCTCTCTGGAATGAGGACTGAGATCATCCACCTAATAACACACAACTACGTCCATTTAGGTTTTCAACACATTTTGTGTTTGTAATGGGAGGACTTTGCCCCACGATTCACATTATTCAAAGATGTAAAGGAGCAACCTGCAGCCCTACTGAAGAGTAGCTCAACTCTCCGACCAGACGGAGGAAATGCTAATATACAAATGGGGCTAGGGGTGCGTGTGATGATGATGAAGATGTGAGGCGATGAGAGCGAAAGCTCCGGCAGCTCAGAGGCCTCCCAGGTGAATTCCCAGCAGCCTGTCTGGCCTTCTGTTTCCCTGATGGGGTCTGAGCGTGTACCGGTTTCCTTTTTTCGTGATGAGCGGTGGAGACTTGAGATGGACACCAGTTGTCCCGATGGGTCTTTTCGGAGACTTTGTGTTGGGCACAACCATCCGTCGTTAGATCCGTACACGTGTGTATGACAGCCCGGAGCAACATACACACACGTACACACACGGCTCCTCACTTCCAGGTGTATGACTCAGCAGTTTGTCAATGAATGAAACGCGATGAGAGGAAGAAAAAAAAATGTAAAAATAAAAAAGAGCACAAGGGGATAAGAAGTCTTCACTTCTCTTCAAAGTAAAAGGGAAGAACAGTCTATGAAGGTGATGAAGATCATAATGCTATCAATATGGATGCCAGTCAGAGGTGTGTGTGCGTGCGTGCGTGCGTGTGTGGTAGTTATGTCTACATCTTGATTCCCTCCTGTTGGCTGAGCTGAGACAGGGTCTTCTTGATTCGGAGAGCGGTGAGTCGGGCGGCGCTGTTGGCATACCAACACTCCCTCATTATCTTCGCCATCACCCGCAAGGCCTGCAGAGGAGAGAAGGGAGACAAGAGGAAAGATGTGAGGAAGCAATACGGGGATTTAGAATGTAGAAGACAACTTCAGTTCCTGGACCAGCGAGCAGAGAGAGCTCACACCTGCTGACGTAGGGATAACCCAGTATTTACCATATTCAGTCCTTTTGCGGTTCGGGTCCATAAATGACTCATTCATGTGTTAAAGCTGAACAAGAGAAGTTCACTTAATCTGGACATTAAGCAGCGTTTCGTTTAGCCTTTGTACTCGGCAGTAAAACCAGGATATTTGAGGTGATATACAGCAACAGTTTGGTGTGAACTGTAAGGTTTTTACTGTATTTGCTTCTATAGCCTTTTTTTTTTCTTCAATAATAAGCTGTTGGTATAAATGATTAGGACAGTCTTGTGGCTCAAGATACAAAACTTCCAAGAGTGATTCCAAGGTGTGAAATTGTAAATAAAATCATTACATTTTTCATCACTCTGTTATTCGCCGCTTTTAAAGACAAACCCAAAGCTTCAAACAGGAAACAGGCCTCTGTACTTTTCCCGTTAGTCTCGCTTCATCATCTGGTATGTTCTGGGAATTATAAAAATAGAGTCTTTCCCCATGCCTCACTTAAGTGGTGACTTCCAACGAGCAAAAATGAGCAAAATAAGCTTTGAAATTGGGTTGCAGCCTCCGGAGTTTACACTAATTCCTCCATGTCTCCCCCAGTGGGACCGCAAGCAGCAGCTGCTGTGTATGAGTCAACGTGTCTGGTTGTGTCTCTCACAGCGTCTCTCACAGCGTCTCTCACAGCGTCTCTCACAGCGTCCGGTGGGTGAGGCGCCGTCACTCGCATCTACGGAACTTCCTGGAGTGCTTAGTAAGGCGGCGGACACATTCCAGTCCTCCATTCATTCGGTGGATTAGAGCCAACGCTACACTGCCACCGTCCCCTTCAGCAGAGCGAGCCGACGCCCCTTTCTCATGTCCTGGCTTTCAGATTCAAATGCTTTCAGACGCCACTTCGATTGGCTTTAACCTGTCATCCTGATTTATGGTGGGCCGGTTGAATAAAAAAAAAAAAGAAAAAAAGAAAGGTTTTCGCCTGGGAATGGCACGCCTTTAGCGGCAACACACACCAACACCTCTACAAGACTTGGCTCTGAATGAGTGGTTCTTACACTGGGGCTCAAATAGAGCCACTTCATACCTCATGGAGTCTCATTAGATCACATTTAGTCACAAGGACCCATATGGGAACATGATAGCTGGACCGGTGGCTCTTCAGGAACAGCAGCCATCTCTCTTACATGGTTCATGCTTTTGGTTTCTGCTGCTCTTGAAAGAAAGGACTAGTACCTCGTTATTATGTATTCTTTTAGATGATGTTTACACTCAAATCTGTCGAAGTGTGTGACTGAGTATGTCAGCAGGAGCGTTGTGGCTGTGAACACAGCAGTGCAGTGTGCACAGTTTACTTGTCGATGAATACAAATAGAAAATGGCTAAAATGCCACTGATTGCAACCAAAGGCAAAGAACTGGTTGCCAATGGCGACCTGGCAACTGCCAAGCCAAGTTCCCGTGTGTTACTTGCCACCTGCTGTTAAAAGTGAAGGAGGTAAGCCCTGAGATTAGCAGCAACATCGGCCCAGGTCCACTTAAGGCGGGCTGAGCTTTAAGGTGGACCAGCTAAATTCTCATCTTAGTGACAAGCTGCTTCTTCAAGCTACCTATAATCATTGACATCAATCATTGATCACAAATCCATAATGTCCTGCAGCAGGCAGCACGAGTTACGAGGCCGAGTTCGTCCCTCCGTTTATTGATGATTAAAACTAATGGTTCTGCTGTGCAGGGTGGCTGGTGCTATTTGACTGTGAAAGTTATGTCTATATGCAGAGATTATAAAGCGCTGGTGTTTGTACTTGACCGAGTTTTTCCTTGTTATGTTGCTACATTTGGTACAAGAAGTGACTTTGCATGACAATTTCACTGATTGTACTTCTTCTACACCCTTGATACGGTCTTTAAGAGAGCTCTTCCTGCAAAAGGTCACACTTGTTTAGTTTAGTTTTTTTAGTGAACCAACACTATGTGGCAGAAACAAGTAAATCAAAGCCTATAGTGAATCAAAAGAAATGAAAAGGGAAACTCAAAACGTCCGACCTCTGGGGTTCTTCCCCTTGTTCAAATATTCGGAGGTGGGCAGAGAGCCACAGCAACACTCTTCAGCGGCCATTTCTGGTGACAACAGATGAGCTGGGCTCACGTCTGAAACAGGCACCGCCTAGTTTCAGCTGGCTGACCCGGTCGGTCTGTCTGCATGTGCATCACTGCTGCAGTCTGTGGTTCATTGTGCTCATTGTGCTCCTGTTTGATGGAGACAGGTTAACCAAGAAGAGAGGAAAAAAAAAGATGATATTATCGCACTTTTTCGGAAGCTGTTTAGATCTGTTTAGATGATCTATTATGTCCTCATTGATCTGCTGTAGCTTTCCATCAGCTCTCTGTTGAGATTCCACTGAGATGGAGGAGAACCTTCCCATGGAGGGGAATGAGGCCTCCTTTGGTTTCATTCAGACATGCAGTGTGATGTTGCTAAGCTAGCTGGGCAGGGAAACAAGAGCACAGCTGCGGGTCAAACATCAACACGCTGCCCGTGGCTCAGAAAGGTCTCGTCTCCCCACATTTAGAGAGGGGGCTTCTCAGCATGTTCTTTGGGGCCGAGGTGAGGGAACATGATCCTTGTGGTACAAACCAGGCTTGGGTATTATAATTGGAGTCAAATGACAATTTCTACCTCGAAAAAGAAGGCAGATTCATTCCAGATCCACAAATATCTGGATGCTGCCAGAAAAGAGGTGGCTGACGTCAAACGACACAACAGAATGGGAGTTCTTGAATAACGTGATAAAAGGAGCGTGTCTGTTCCAGCTCTGAGAAGTGTGTGTGTGTGTGTGTGTGTGTGTGTGTGTGTGTGTGTGTGTGTGTGTGTGGGCAGCAGAGCTGGCTGCTTATGAGACAGTCTGCGTTTACAAAGACGTCTGGTTCCAACAGCCGAGAGGTGGAGACTCTGTGCTCCTGTCTGACTGGAGCTGGATCCATCGTGCATCACGTAGTATTTGTTTTAGGGAACAGCCGAGGGGCGGAGCTAGTGCTGACCTACGCTGGACCCTATCACATGGAGGCCAACCAATAACCCCAAGTGGTGGTCTGTAGCCAGAGGCAGATACAGTATCTCACCGTGACAACGGAACAATCACTTCCTCTGTGTAGAGTGGTTACAGTTTAAAGAGCAGGATCAGGTATGGGCGAGCCAACATCACATGGTCATATCATTTATCAGCTCATTGACGTTACACAGCAACAACAACAACAACAGCAACAACAACAACAAGTCGTGCCACTTGTCACACACAACCCAGACATCCTGCCCGGTCGCTACTGCACATGTGCAAACTAGCACTACACACCATTCGTTCCCCACTATTTATTTTCCCTCCGATTATGCTACATTGTGAACAACACTCTCCGAGTGGAAATCAGCAGGAGAGCACAGTCCTGCTAGCTAAGAGCTAACCTACGGAGGCTGCATTTGAGTTACATTACGATGCTTTCAAGCTCAGTAAAAGTGAATGTTGGTCGAAGGTCAATTGTGACTATCATAATCTATTTAATAATACATTTTCGGAAAGAAACTTGAATAAATACATCTCTTTGAAGGAGAGGTTACCACAGCAATATAAAATAGACGCATGTCTTTAAGCAAAATACCAATACAGATGACAATGAAAAGATTGAGCATGTTTGACAGACATTCTCCAAACCCTCAGTATCCGTCTTCACACTGTGCTGCTGCTTTCATTTACTTCAATAAACTCAAATTAAATTGTAACGACTCCCTAAGCAGTAAGCAAACCAATACCACTTTCTGTGAAGTGGTGCGAGTGTGTGTGTGTGTGTGTGTGTGTGTGTGTGTGTGTGTGTGTGTGTGTGTGTGTGTGAGAGAGTACAATACAGTGAAAACTGAAACCAGAGACTGATTCAACACACACACCCTCTCAGCCGAGTGGTTGCTTCCTCTCTGGGGACTGTGGGAACCGGCTGGCCTGTGTGTCTGTCTGTGTGTGTGTGTCTGTGTGTGTGTGTGTGTGAGTGTGTGTGTGTGTGTGTGTGTGTGTGTGTGTGTGTGTGTGTGTGTGTGAAGGAGTCAGAGTAGAGCTGTCTCAGCGACTGCAACATTACAGACCCACGTTGTTGACGAGCCAACCGCAATGAACGGCGAGCAACCGCTATGTACACGTGTTCATCTTTTTGGGAATTATTTTCAATTATTCATGTGTCCTACTATAGATGGATATACATACACATGCAGATGGTGGAAATTGGAAGGGTGGACTGAAGCCTATGGACTCTCCTGAAAACATACAAAGTACAATGGAACGCCACTCAAAGTCGGCGTTCTACATGTAAACTCGGGGAGAATCCATGGACCCCGACTTCACAAAGAGGCGGCTGTCCGTGTCCTACCTCACAGCTCTGCCAGCGGTTAGGAATGTTGGGCCGAAGCTTCTGCTCACAAACCACCTTCCTCATCTCCTCCACCGACGGATCTGACTGAACCAGGTCGTAGTAGGGCAGCTGGTAGTCCTCATGGATGCCTGACAGAAACGACAACAACGTGGTTTTCAATACAATACTGGTGTGTCAATATCTCTGTAATCTATCCATCCGTCACTCCCTCCCTCCCTCCTTCCCTCCCTCGGCCTTCTCATTGAATCCTCACCTCCCATAGAGCAGCGGCTGGCGATCTCCCAGAAGACCAGGCCCATGGCGTAGATGTCCGCCCGCTTGAAAGACTCAAAGTGTTTCATGTTTATGGAGTCGTCCAGGACCTCCGGAGCCATATACCTGAGCGGAAAGATGAGAGGCCGTTATCAAAATTGTTCATGCTTACGCAGTCATTGTTTGTACCATGACAGTAAAATTATGTCATTACATGGAATGTGTTGCTCAAATACAAAAGCATACGCTGAGGAAGGGAATAACCACCCAACCTGTACTGAACTCTGAAGGCATCAGATTTGAAGCGCCAACACAGAACCGGCAGTATTTAAGCAAAACGGTCTCTATTTTGGACTATTGCTGTATTTTACAGATACCCCTTCATGTTTTTGACTTGAGCTAAATAATGACGGTACACGTTCAAAACTATTAAGCGGATAAGATCAAATCAAAGCGGTGATTTGGATGAAAGTTAAGCTAGATAAGTGAAATCGGCGTCACAAATCGTATCACGGCAGTTATTGTGGCTTAGAGGTAGAGCGTGTCGTCTTCAGATCAGGAGATCGGCGGTTTGAGCCTTGGCCCTTCCGCATGATGACATTTGGTGTAAAGCTAGACTAGAAAGGCGCGATGCTAACGCAGGTCTGTTTACCAACTAAAGCACTCCACTAGCGGTTGTACAGTGGGAAGCTTCGCTTACCTTGTAAACAATCTTTGCAACCAACAACAAAGTTTCATTTAGGTCTGCCGTTTGTCATTTTAACCACTGAAATAAAAAGTAGTATTATCAATATTAATTAACAATTGATTTCTTTCAAAAAAATATCGTCCTCTGGGTAAAAAAACAAATCCATATGCAACCCATTTCCATTCCCTTTAACAACTACTGCGGCTGCAGAAAGAAAACCCAGCTTTGTGTTGCTGGGTCCTCATCTGAGGCTCCACAATGGAAACAAGGCGGATTAAAAGGCGTCAGAGCCGCTTGAGATGCTTCTGGTGTGCGTTCGGCCTTTTAAAAACACTTTCACTGCGTTTGTACAGTAAGATGTTGGGCCAAAAGCTTCTTCAGACTAAGGTGATCATAAGGTCCATGCTTACAAACCTTTTTAAGCTTAAGAAACGAAACCAAATTGATTGATTGAATGACTTGTGCCAAACTGTCCATGTGCTGCGTAACCTGACTGATTTAGAGCCGTCAGTTCCTGTCGACATCATCCTCCCCTCACTCTTCTTGATGAGAAACAGAGTAAAGAATCCTCCTGCTTTAATCTCCTCCGTCTGATATGCCACCTTCCTGTGTTCCGTTTTCAGATCCCACATGGTTGTTCGTCCTCAGGTGTTTGAAAACGTCTTTTATCTCAATATGAAATGGTTATAGGGAAACTGGAGCCACGTCTCTCCTAATTCTGTCAAGAAGCGCAAAATATACTTGAAAGGAATAAGCGGGGCTGGAGGGGGAAAATATTAATTAAAGTGAATTCAAATGTTCACAAACTCTGACACCATGGAAACATTTTGAAGTACCAATCTATAAATAAATCGGGTCATTATTTGGGGCACTATCAGCTTCTTTATCCGTGACATGAATAGCATCCTTTCCTTTCCCCTCACTTCATTAAAGCCCTGCAGCCATCTGAAGTCAGCAGGACAGATGTGAGTGATGACTCCACAGCCTCCAATTTGAAAAGTGCCCCATTGGGAGCCATTACACCGAGCCCTGATTGAATCATGTGGACATAACAGCAGGGCGCTGCGAAGGTCCTCTGTCTGCTAAACCTGTGGGCACTGCTGCGCCGCTGATGATCTGTAAGAGCCGGATTCAACAGAGCCATCGAACACTGGAGCTCCCACTCTGGGCATGAGAGAGCAACTCTTAATTTAATTCTTCAACCGAGCGGAGAACAAATGATGAATGGAGAGCCTCTGTTAGCAAACTGCTGCTGCGTGGCAGGAATGAGACCACAGAAACCCTCAATATTTATATATAAGCTTGAGAGAAAGTGTAATTATGTGGCGAGGAAGTTAATTCAAATAAAAAAGAAAGCTGTTTTTTATTTAGATCAGTGTTAAAAGAACACACACAATGTATTTGTGCTTTGATCCAAGACTGTGTTGTGAATAAAACCAGGACCTGAACATGATCCAGTATCACACTACTCAGACTAATGGAGAGCATCTCGAGGGGAGCAAACTTGAGTTACCCTTTCTGTTCAATTTGTCATTTGAGAATGACCGTCAATGATTTCCAAGCAAAGGAGCAATGCAGGGGACACGTTGATACTAATGCAGTAGACAAGACGGTAAGCTACAACACAGTCAGACAGAAGGTCCACGACCTACTCAGATCCCCGAGGGGCCCTGGAGCTACGAAAGAAGACGCAGCCCTCACTAGGACACGGAGAAACGAGTTCTCACAAAGTGCAGGGGATCTTAGTGCTCCTACTCCAGACGGCACAAGGGAGCAGTGTGTTGTTGTTGTTGTTATATTTGGAGAAGGCCAAACTGTCAAGAAAGCGGGACTAGAATCTAGGGGTGCAAAAAAAAAACCAAAAAACAGATGGCTTAATTAACTAGAAAGGTCTGCTTTGGTGAATCGTGTGATTGGATGAACCCAGCCCACAGTTGGCTGACCCCCATGTCGTAAAACGCACTTCATTCAAACTCAAAAACAAGCGACGTATGCAGCCAATCGGCTCCAAGTAGTCGTATAAGACACGTCGTACAATCTTTTATTAATTCATTAATTAATCTGACCAAGCTGTCTGCCCACGTGGCAGTACAGCAGTGTGTGTACTGATATTATGTTAGCCGTTAGCCAAACACACCTTCCAAAACATTTAAAGTGAGCCGCAGAGTAGCGACCGAGAGGTACGCAGCAGTGTGTGTGTGCTCGAGGTTCCGTTAGCCAAACACTACGCAAACTGTTACCCCACCTGGGTCAGAGATGCACTCAGCTGTGTTATCAATAGCGCCCCCTAGAGGCCGGGAGCCAGTAGTGAGCGAGGAGTCAGCAGGCAGACAGCTGCAGTATAAAACAGACAATAAAAGGTGTTTAGAGAAAGTGGGAGTCACCACAACCACCAGAGGTCCTTGAGCGTGCAGCAATAACTGCCCACCAAAAATATGATGCAGATTGCTGCGGCAGAATGAGAGATTATCCGTGGACAGACAGACTCACTCACTCACTCACTCACTCACTCACTCGACCTGACAGCTTGATCCTCGTGGCGGAGATAATGAAAGCCATATGCGTTCACATTGAAAACAAAGTGACACATTGTCTAATAAAGAGTAACTTTTGGGTTGGACTGATTCTTCGCTGGCATGATGATAAGAAAGTAATAAAAAATAGAAGCACTGGTGGGATCAGACCATCAATATGTAACATGGACTTCAGCCAAGGCCAGAGCTTGAGTCTCCACTGACCCGAGGCTCACTGAATCATTTAGTGGCACTGGAATACGCCTGCAGCATCAAACCATCGGCCCAGACACGGAGGCAGGAAAATGTCATAAACAAGTCACACAAGAAACCAGCGCGGGATGAAAGCTAAGCTGATCTCACTGTGGGAAGGAGGACGGAGAAGAGTGCTGCTCACTTTCTAACCCTGCAGCGAGATACATACATAACAGAACCAGAGACATGTGGACAGAGACACACAAAGGGAAAGTCAGAGGCCACATGGAGTCTGGGTAAGAAAGGGGGAAGAGGTGAAGGGCCATTTGTGTGGTTACTGTAACACAGTCACACTTCATCAGCTTTCACCTCAACGTGTTTTTCACTTTTAATTAAATGGGACTTAATGCAACAAAAGCACCGCAAGCAAAATAAAAACAATTAGAGTTATTCGTTATTGTAATCGCAAAAGACACAGACGGAAAAAAAAAAACCTTGACGGATTACAGTTTATCCAGGTAACTCAGGCTGCACCAAAGCCACAACGACTGGAGGGAGAGGAGAACTCCTTCCAGACAGCGACAAGGCCAAGAGGGTTACAGACCCTAAAGGGTTTGTTTATTTCTGATACAAAAACATGAGGGAGCAGCTTGAATACAGGCGTTTCTTTTTGTCTCACTGCAATGCAGAGCTATTCAATTGTATTCAGCGGATACGCTGGATTGATTTGAATAACTTTAAAAAGGTGCTATATAAGACTTTGGGAACAAGATGCTTCTCGGCATGGCAACAGCAGAGCCGGCGGCTTGCAGCCAACGTAGCCAACGGTGCTTTTAGTGCAAACAACGACAACAGTGCTGACAGAAATAACAGTGTTTACCTGATTATTATCTAGCTAGGAAAACCAGAGCCGGACTCAGCACCGGTAGATGCTTAATATTAAACGACTCTTATCAGGATCAGGGCCCAACCAACTGGATCGGGACATCCCTAGTCTCTTCAAGCACTGCATCGGATACCGGCACCATCACAAAATCCTGGTTAGACAGAAATCGCTGACACATCCCTGAAGTGACCCAGTTTGTTGCAAGTCCTTGAGTTGCACCAGGAGAAGAAAGCAAAGACTCAAGGCTGCATGGTGGCGGCCTTGGAAGAGTGTTTGTAAAGTTGGGGATGAAGATTCGGTTCAAGGTCCATGATGTACTCGGGTCCCGAGTGGCCCTGCCGTCCACTGTAAACACACACTGCTACTCTGCTGGCTGGAGCAGCGACTGTTTCCATCCTGTGTAATGATAGGCTAGCCTACAGGGACTGGATGATTGGTGGAGTCCCCTCCTTGAGTCTAAACAGTCCAGATGTTGTTATTTACATCCTAAATTCTCCGCTGTGAAACACCACAACACCTGCCTACACAGCGCTTCAAGATAGGCTAAAATGAGCAAGGCGGAGAATTCCAGACCCGTCCTGACAGAACCCTGATGGATCCAGAGCAGGATGGAGAAGAGGGTGTCCCCTGCTAAGTTAGCTGCCTCTAAGGAAATGGGACAAAGGGCTCTGTGCGGCATGCAGGTACCTTTTGGTTCCCACTCTGTGGTTTGGAGCGATGTCGATGGTGTCGGTGGCCGAGTCGTGGCGGACGGCGAGACCCAGGTCAGCGATGCAGCAGGTCCCGTTCTTCTTCACCAGAATGTTCTTTGACTTCAGGTCTCTGTGCGCGATAGCCGGCTTCCCTGGAGACAGACGGGCGTACGTTCAACAGAAGCCGGTGGACTGTAGGCCAGCTGTATCTCGCACATGATGCACAGGATGCTCACATATGTAGGAAGGAGTGCAATATGTGTATGGGACAGATACGAGTGTGTGTGTGTGTGTGTGTGTGTGTGTGTGTGTGTGTGTCTCACCTTGTGTCCCCACTATCTCCATGTGGAGGTGTGCGAGGCCGCTGGCCGTGGACAGGGACAACTTGATCATGCCCTCCACGGTGACGGTGTAGCGGTTCAGGTAGTCGAACAGGGAGCCGTGCTCGTGATAATCCGACACCAGCCACAGCTGAGTCCACGTCCCGTTATCTACGCACAGACGAGGAGACAAAAGGGTTAAAGCTGCTTGCTTCCTCCTGGTGCTCTCCCAACAAAGAACCCGTCTTATGATATAGGGCTGAAATGTCTGTGGACATGAGCCTTTTGCGATCGCTGCACCAGATCAGAGCTCAGTGGTGTCCGTGTGTGTGTCCACATTTGACACTTTAACGCGACCTGCATGATCGGATAGGGATCGGATGTATTTTATGGTCAAAGGAGCGGCTGTAAAACGGTAGATTGATTTATTTAATCTCCTATGAATCCGTCACAATAAAAGTCCCCCGTTATTTTTGTCACTTACTCTTCCTCCCTGCAGTATTAGGAGACTTGTTATAATATAAAAATAGCCTCAAACAAAGCTCTGCTCATTCAGTGATTAACTCATTTTTGTATAAATTCATCAAAATAAAAGTCACAGGATTTTGTTATTCAAAAGTGGTTATATTTTGAAGCAACAAAATGAGGAAATGTTTTGTTTTGCTGTCCACACCTCACTGAGATCCCAACTCAAAGACCCTCTCAGCAGGTGAACCAGGGGGAACAAGGTCCGGTACAATCGTGACAGGAAATGCATCATCACAGCCTCATTCTGAAGGCCATGAGAATCATTTAGGTGGCTCAGATATGCCATCAATTGTATGCAAGTGGTACTCTACGAGTTCTGGAACAGTTCTCAAGAAATACGAGTGCAGTTTGAACTTAATGGACCACTACACCAGATCTCCCTGGGGTCCCCGACGCAATCGAGAAGGAATAAATGGGGACATTTTTGGAGAGGAAGGACATTTTGTCCTCACTTTGGGACGGACCTTGAAAAGGCCTCTTTGAGGATTCAGACTTAGTTTTTAAAGTTCAGGTTAGAATTAGATTTGAGGGGTAGGCGTTTAGTTGTTTTACGGTTTTGATTTATGCCAATGAAGCTCCAAGCACAAGGCTGTGTGTGTGTGTGTGTGTGTGTGTGTGTGTGTGTGTGTGTGTGTGTGTGTGTGTGTGTGTGTGTGTGAGAGCTGTCAGACTGTGTGGTAATGTGTGCTTGGCCTTGGCTGAGGACTGTTACTCCCCCACACTGTCTACCAGCCGTCTATTGACAATGAACGTCCGCCTGCACCGGCTTCACCCGTTTACCGGAGCTGCTTCTCTGCTCCGAACAGCTCAAGGTTCACTTGTAATTACCAGCCCGGCCTGATGAGGATCTCGTTTACAGGGTTTGGAGTTGAATACGCTCAGATCAACCTTCTTCTTCGATGGCACTTTAATTAGCCTGAACAATTCAGTGATCTGTTTTCATTCAAGTTATTCCTGCGTGTTCTCGCTGGTTCTAGTCTGACTTGTGTCCCGCTGGCTCTTCTGTGTGTGGTTCTCACCTTTGTTGTCGGCGGCAATGAAGCCCAGGATGTTCTCGTGCCTCAGCATCACGGTCTGGTAGATCTCGGCCTCGCGGAACCAGGAGCGCTCCTCACGGGACGAGAAGATCTTCACGGCCACCTCCTCGCCGCGCCACTTGCCCCGCCACACCTCCCCGAAGCGGCCCTTCCCGATGCTCTCCTGGAGGATGATGGTCCTGGCGATGGTCCTCTGGACCAGCAGCGGCAGGCCTGGAGGGAGAAGCAGGACCCGGAAAGAAAAGGCTTAGCGGTTTGTTTTGGTAAACACCTCAAAAAGAAGGAATGTGATGTGTAGGAGGCAGAAGACTCAAAGACTTCTGTTAATAAAGCTAAAATTACAGCATCATCATGGCTCGAATAACTCAGAGAACACAGTTGGAATATTTCCAGAATAAAGTTGGAGTATTATGAAGATGTCAAAAACAATAAAACTATGAAAAATAAAAAGGTCAAGATGAGGAAAGCTTTTTGGTCGCCTCGTAATATTACAGCTGTATTCTAAATGACTAAAGAGAAAATTCCCTCCCTCTCGTTCCTAGATGGTCTACACCAGAGGTCACAGGTCGACCCACGACCGGGCGGAAACCTCCGGGTCGGAAAAGTGCAGCCAATGAGGAGGTGCTTTAAACTTCCATTCTTAAAAAAAAATGCAAATGAGGGGTTTTTCTTTTCAACCTAAAAACTATATCATAAATTTGCTTAAATAAATAGCCTTTTTCAGTTTTTTTTAATATGTTATAAGGTAGACACTTCTTTACGACCCTGAAGCTTTCATCGGTGGAGCAACAGCAGATTTGTGAGTATAGGCTGTCAGTCGGACATAAGGATCCTTAATGTTTCACCTCAAACGTTACTGTGTGTGTTTATCACCTCATGACTGAAAACAGGAAATGAAAAAGCAGAAGTCAGCAGATATGAGAAGTGCAAAGTCATGTGCAGGTGTGAGAATCTTCACTATCGCTGCAGTTCACCAATCTTTTTTGAAACAAAAAGTTTGTTTGGTGAATTGCAATAGAGTTCGCTCATCTTGGCCATGTGGCCAGCTATATTTTCTAACAAGCAAATAAGAAAAAATGCTGGAACAGATGGAACTCTGTCAGATCGCCAGAAACTGCTGATGAGGAAATGACAGTGGAAAGAGAATCCTCCTCCGATTTCAACAGCCACCATACACAGATTCTGACTCAGCACAGTGATTACAACAGCCCACTCTGGGCACACACACACACACACACACACACACACACACACTGAAAAAACCATCCAAGTCTTTGCTTGGCAGCTTGTTGGAGGTGCCAGTCTCCACAGAGAGGTGCTAATTCATGGCTAGCATGGAGAACAGCTTTTGCCAGTGCAGAGTGTGTGTGTGTGTGTTTATGCAGTCATGCAGCCTGACTCTGGGCCAGCCAGCCTTTTTAATAGACTTGTACTTTAAGATGTGTGCAGCTGCAGAGTCTGTGCACACACGCACACACACACACACACACACACACACACACACACACACACACACACACACTTGGATCTAACAATTTGTAATTCTGTTATCAAATTTTTTAAATATGTCCCTCTGTTTTAAACATCCATTATTGTTTGCTAACCCGGGGCGGGGTCGCAGGGACCAGGAACCAAGTGGACCTGGTACCAACGCTGTAATGTGAGTCACCGGTCTGTGGATCATTGCAGGGACACAGACTTCAAAACGGTTTCTTTAGCCGAGTGTACTCACTGCTCTGCTGGAGTTTCACCTTTAAATGTGAGCATGAATGAACCACATTTAAAAGTTGCAAACTCAATCAAAACACACTGAAGAAGTCTCACGCTACAATTCACTGAGACTACTTCCTGGCCAGGTGCAGTCACTTCCTGGAGCCTCGTTGTCGCCGTGAGGTTGTCGGGCAACCGGTGGAGACTCCACCAGAGCTACTTTTTACACTTCCGTTATTTTGCACGGACTAAACAAACAGGACGTGATGTGGTACTCACACGCACACACACACACACACACACACACACACACACACACACACACACACACACACACACTGATCCAGAGCCTGAGGTGGTCATGTCGTAGATGAGGTCCTTCAGCGTCGTTCCCACGGTGATGAAGGGGTGGTCGATGGAAGGGTCCTCTTCGTTGGGCACCCGGTGGTGGTGGTGGTGGTGGGCCCCAGCACCCCCGGCCCCCAGGCCGCGGTGGCTGTGGCAGACGTAGAACGCCAGGACCAGCAGCAGGCAGAGCACGCACACGGGGCCGGCGATGACCGCCGCGAGGGCCACGGGCCCCAGAGGGGGAGGCTTCTCAGAGGGGCCTGCAGGACGGACGGGGGAGCGGGTCAGAGAAGACACACAGAGCGGGTCAGAGAAGTGAGCCGGTTCGAAAGCTGTGCCCTGAGCGTGTGCGGGGTTACGTCTGGCTCGGAGATCAACGCGTGGGGGATCAAACTGTTGGGAAGGTTCACTTTGAGAATACTGACTGCTGGCAAGTGGCGGGGCTGAAGCCACGAGCCAGGAAGCTGACGGGCCAAGTGGTGCGGGGGCACACTCCATCTGCTAGGCTGATGGGAGATTTGGCCTGAAGCTAACACACACACACACACACACACACACACACACACACACACACACACACACACACACACACACACACACACACACACACACACACACACACAACAATGTATTCATCCATCTACTGAAGAGAATGTAGATTAAATACACCTAGACAGAAGGGCCAGATGACCTAGAAAGCCTGAATCCTCCACAGTCACTACTGCCTTCGTCTTTACCATTGCATGCTGGGATAGATTCTTGTCTCCTACAAACTTAAGAATAAGTGGAAACTATAAAGCAAGGAATCTCTGTTTCTCTGTCGGTCTGTCTGTGCAGCGTCCAATTTGAGGGCAATTCAAATTCAATATGAATAAACTCATTGACTTCACTTCCCTTTGCAGCCAAACTCTTCCTCACTTCCGAGTCAATAGGAGCGGAATTTTTTAACCCTTTCTCTTACTGGGAATGTTGGTGTCTTCAGTGGTATGAGATGAATGCTACTCAAAACGTTTTTCTGAACGAAAACTATTAATACCACACAGTAAAAGCCCTGCAATCAAATGTTTACTTCAAGTGAGGGGAAAAGGGAGGAATTCTCAGCACAGCGCATTGACATTTTCTTTATGGCTGTTCAAGGTGGAGATAAGAACATGATGCTGGAAAGGTTCATAAATTATAATGCAATACTTTTGTATATCTTTTAGCTGTCTGTTCTTAATAGGAAGTGGTTAGCCAGTGCTGCTCTATACTTTGGTTCTTGCCACTTGTTATTGACGTTGGAGCCAAGCCTTTCTGAAAAACAGACAGTGTACGGAACTGTGTTTCTTTGTTTTTGTTTACCAGGGATGATGTCCAGATTGGGCTCCTTGTTGCAGTAGTCCGTGTTGCAGCACATCGGGTAAATGCCCGAGTCGCGCTTGACGGACGGGGCACAGATGAAGGGCCGGTCTCGCGGGATCAGCTCGTTCTCGCGCACACACTGCCGCTGCTCGGTGGTGTGCAGGCTGCCCGACTTGCGGATGGCGACGAAGCAGACGCCGTCCGTCGTGCAGCTGGAGTTGGCGCTGCAGCGGTCACAGTAACACTGGAGGGCTGGAGGGAGGAGGGAGAGCGAGAGAGAGAGAGAGAGAGAGGAACCATTGAGACTTTGAATGCCAAAGCAGACACGGACATGATCCAATAAAAGGTCACGTGGGGTTTCCAACATTTATTTGACCCAAAAAAACAGACAGTTCAAACCGGAAATTTATTTTCCTCATTGTCCTGAGTTCTGTTTGTCACTGAATTCCAACACTCAAATCCGAGGCTGAGAGCCAATCAGAGCTCCCTCCCTCCCGTGTGTGTGTGTGTGTGTGTGTGTGTGTGTGTGTGTGTGTGTGTTTGGAGGGACTCGCTGAGGGCATGTGAGACGTTACAACACTCCAGTCATACTTTACACAGACAGACTCGTCTTCCTACAAATGTTACTGGCACTCTGCCGACGCACCGCACACAGAACAAGAGGGTCAGGCGGGCCTTCTAATCAGCAAAACTGTGTCGCAAAAGTAGGACATTGATTTTTATTTATTAACATGACATCCTCGAAGGGGAGGGAGGGGGAGAGAGAGAGAGAGAGAGAGAGAGAGAGAGAGAGAGAGAGAGAGAGAGAGAGAGAGAGAGAGAGAGAGAGAGAGAGAGAGAGAGCTGCTGATTTCGACGGGGAATTGTTCATGAATTCCAAATACATTCAAATTAACGAATGTATTATGATGTTGTTATTCAACATTTGAGGCTTTCACCAAGCTGGTGGTCTGATGGATGGTGCAGCTTAGTCTACATGGAGATTTATTCATGCTCACGAAGGAGATTTTTTGAAAGCACTGGAGTTCTCTTCGAATATGCATTCCCAGTAAATACAATAGGTTGATATTTATACCAAAATAGGCACATACATCATGATTTATTAAAAACATACATTCCGCACCACCGAACAGCCAGAATGGAATGATCCTTTGTTTCCTTTGCACTGCTCCACCACAATAGGGGATATGAACGGAAACTTTTCTTAGTTGACCAACACTTGCACGATTTAGTCGACATCGATAAGAAATCACACAAAAAGTACCAATTTAACAAAGATGTTCCAAGTTGCTTGGACATAAGACATCATATACATATACATCATTTGGCATGAAAAAAAGTATAAAAAAATAAATTAAAAAATCGACTAAAGAATGGAAATGGAAACATCCTGGCATGCTAACGCGCGTTCGACGGCCTCACCCAGAGGAGTCCATCACCGGGACGAGGAAACCCGGAGCCCAGTGGATGAAGCAGAATAACGTTACACAGGCTGTTTAAATAAGCTACAGTGGAACATATTGAAACTTTTCATGTATGTAATTTGGTATTCTCACTCTGATGGCACAAGAGATGCTTTTCAGTTGTATTGCCCATTGTGACCTGTTGCCTTTTAGGAAAGGGTTCAGTGTTCACACAGTGGGATACCCAAGTGTTTGAAATGTTCCTCATTTCTATCTTGAAAATAGTTTACCAAAGTTGCCAGAGGGAAAAATGTTACTAATGTCACTTGAAAATGTATGAAAAGAAACCGTATGCATTTGTTATTTTCGTGCTGTGCCGATCTTGCAACCGGGTTATGAACTGTGACCTGTGACCTTTACACCCCTACTTCTTGGTACCAGCAGACAGCCATACTCCTACCATTTTGCAGGCTAGACTTTATTATATTTGTTAAAAAGAACTACATTTAATCCTGGGTTTACACCATGTGGCATCAGTATAAAACACACTTCCTCTTTGGGAACGTCTGCTGGCAGCTGTGGAAAACCACCAGCAACAAACTCATGTAGCTCTCCTCTGTATCAGCTGACCTTTGAGCAAATAACAGAAAAGGAACTGACATTCCAAGTGTTGACATATTCTAAACTGTGCAGACATAAGTGGAAATGTGACGTTGCGTGGAGCTGATACAGCTAACGTTAACGAAGGTTGTTGTGGTGGGTTCATGCGATATTCCATAAAAATGACTATTGGGCGAAGGTAAATCATAACGTCATCATGACGTGTTGAAATGTAATCTTGTAAAATGTACGCTTTTGGTGAGAAACTTGAGTAAATCCAGTAGTTTGAAGGAGATGTTTTCACAGTATTATAAAATAGCGTGCGTCTCTAATTCAAGCTAACCGCTAACAGCGAGCGTTGCTGCTCGAGGAAGAAAAACAACACACACACACACACACACACACACACACACACACACACGATGTTCTGATGGGCCTTCAGGGGTTTCTGTTGATATCCTAGAAAGTACATTTTCTGTTCCTTGTTTCAACGCTACTGAACTCATCCAGAGATGATTTGCATGGCAGGCAAAGGTTAAAGCAACACACACGCCTTCTGAGACAAGACCTCTGAATAATTAACCGGGCAGGCTGTGGAGCAAAGGAGCAGAGTGTCTGACATCCACACAGCACGACATGTACACCGGTGGGAAATCTGCCCCGGCGGTGCAGCATCTTCACGGGGCTTTCAGACGATGAATTATTAAGTAAATGCAAGTAAAAAGGGGTGCATTAACGCGACCGAGAACAAACACACACTGCCAGTCTGAGAATGTTATCGTCTTATCAAAGTTATAATGGAACAACAGGCCCCTCTCACTCCTGGAATTCATGGAATAGTCTGGAGGGGAATTCCAGACAGATTAAATAAAACAGCAAAACAACAGCGACTATGTGTGTGTGTTAGTAGTAGTAGTTGTGGAGCAGGAAAAAAAGAAGACGGATCAAGTGGTGGACGACAGGAGACGGCTAAATAAAAGCCAGCTGACACTTGTCTCCTCTGACTCAGCCTCGGAGCAGTTAGATATGTCTGTGTGCACACACACACACACACACACACACACACACACACACACACACACACACACACACACACACACACACACACACACACACACACACACACACACACACCAGCCTCCGATGTCTAGACTCCAACACTGGAATGTTCCACGCATGGTGGTGTGTATTGAAGGGGCTCTGCTGACAGGAAGTGGTGCTTGGAGGTCCTGCTGATCTGAAGGGCCATGGGCAGTGAGGTGCTGACGCTCACATGTAGATTTGGATTTTATGAATGGTGTTATGAATTTGCTTAGCCGTGTTGCTTCGGGTAACAGTGAGAGGGGTGAGATAGGATCCACAAAGTCAAGTCTACAGATCCGTGACTTTACAAGACGGGATTGTTTACAAGGAAGTTGTCATGGTGACAATCATTTTATCCCCCGTTCAGGGCTGAAACAAGCCCTTTGTTTACTGCCGCCACAACAACTGTGGGACTCGCGTTAGCAAACGGAAGTCTTCAACCGACACGAACCGGTTCCGACATGCACGCGTGTGCAGATGAGTTGTGAGTGAGCCTGATCGTCTCACAGCCGATGGTGAATCAGCACGTACACGGGATGAGGCAAACCAGACGGACCGGTCTCCAGATGAGACACGGGTCCTAGGGTTTCTTTGAGTAGTCGACGCCGCAGACGAGTCAGCGACAGTCAAACAAACACAGCACCTCTGTTATTAACTTACTGTTGTTTTTCTTCCCTCATAGAGTCAGCATGAGTGCAGCAGAGTTTGAAGGAAATATATTTTTATTAAAAAAGAAAAAGCAGTCACCTGCAGAGATTTCCAATGTCAGCGAGTCCCCAAACAAACATCGGAACGCTTTAATAAAACAACGGAAGAATAAACCAAACAATGACACGACCGCAACCCCTCCCTGCTGAAGACTGAGGGCCCCCTCCCAGCAGCAAGGCCAACTAGAGCCCTTCTACACATCAGGCGTCTGCAGACAACCCACAACCCAGGGCGGGAAAGGGTCCTTCAGACTTCGGCTTGTGCGGTACCTATTTGGGTTTTTCCACACCTCCCTGATATTTCACCTGAGGTATACGGTTTATGACCGTATTTGTGAAAAAGAGCTGAGCGAAGATACTTGTTGCTAAAATGAGATCAGCTGGTCCACCTTAACCCTCTGAACCCCAAAAGCCACCGGCTGGAAAGGAAAAGCAGGTTTTCTTTTAACGGATGCAATTACTGCTCTGTTCATCACAGACAGAAGCCGTAAAAAAGCAGGCAAACGAAAACGCTTAAAATCGTGATACTTGCTCAAAAACACATCCAACGCATAATGCAGTAATAATGTTCTTGATGGATATGCTTGGAGGTTGTCAGTGGTGCGTTTGGATTTTCTCACCAGTACCTGCAGCCGCATGTTGTTTCTAATGCTAAAAACGACAGCGTTTATCACAGCCAGAAGCTGTAAAAAACACCATTATGGTCAGATTTTCATCCTTCCGACGGCCCGTAAACACAGAGAAAGCAGCTAAAACGAGGCCACAAAGTGTGACATTTCATCAAAAACATTTTATTCTACAGGTCTCATTAAACATTTCGCCCAAAATAAACCGTTTGCCCTAAACAGATCCTGTAAAAAACATCAAATACGGAGCTCCTCAGCACAACTAGGAAGACAAAATGATCGGCTGACACCAACAGTCACGTGACAACAACTGCTGCTGAGCCCAGAGAGGAGAGGACAGGAGAGGCTCTAAGTAGAGGTTGTAAACATATGAATAGTTCATTATATAGCATGTAGAGCCATCATTGGTAACACTTGGAGACCCTTACCAAAATGTTGGCTATACAGATTCCATTGCTTGCCACTTTTTGTAAAATAAATGAGCAAAGAAACTCAACTTGTGTTTTTTTTTAATGATTCATGGCACTTTAACTGCACAAAAGACAAGTTTGAGTTCTCTCTGCTGCTGATTGTGCCGTTTCTATAGAGGTGCAGGACTTTTATATTGCAGAGAAAATCAATACCACAGAGAACAAAATGTGACCGTGGAATAAAACAGGCCAGTCACGTGATGCCATTGGGCTCAATAGGAGTTCTTCTTACACCCCCAAGCCCCATTCTTAAGGAAATAAACTTCCACGGAACAGGACGGTGGTGAGAAAGAAAGAAAGAACAAGGTCAGCATGGAGCCTTGACACCCAGACTGAATATTGCACTTCGATGCACTGAATGGGTTCAGTTTTAACAGATAATATCATTGCATGCTAGTCAAGCAATAAAAATGTAGATTTTTTTCTAAAAAGGGAAACCAATCAGTCGTTGCAACTCTTCTCCTTTGTATATTATAATATTGCTCCTTAATGAGGCAAAAGCATTTTTGTATTTAATTTTCGAAATTAATCAATGGAATATTGGGTAGAATCCTCAATTACTAAAATAATAGATAGCTGCAGCCACAACAATGAGAAAGAGTCGCGAAAGTGGATTTGGCACGCTGGAATAAACACGCAATGTCTCGAAAAGAACTCGAGTCAATATCAAGCAAAAAAGAGCAACACACGTCTGCTGAAGGCTCAGCTTTTGAAATGCTTACCGCTATTTGACAGAAACAAAACCCCGCTGTCAGCATTTAGCCCCACACAGCTCCCTGTTTCACAATAAAGGCCAGCGCATACCGTTTGGTTTCAGTGCATCTCAAGCGTTTGTCGAGGCGGCTCAGACCTCCGCCCACAGCAAGCCACCTGGTATTTGGCCTTTGAAAAACATGCCGAATACCATTTTTTAACCGAGCTATTCTGGAGCCCTAAAGCTAACAGCGGGCCAGGCTGAGCCTTTTTTTTTTCTTTTTTTCTTTCTCCATGCTTTAAGTTCACTAAGCTGTGAAATAGACCATAGGGGGAAAGAATGGGAGTGGGAGGAGTGGGAAAATAGGCCAGCTGTTCATTCTTCAAGTCTAATCCAGAGAGTTTGGAATGATTCTCTCAGGTCACCGTGTTGCTCTGAACACCTCGCAGCCTACCTGTGCACTGGCTCCGACAAAACCAGCTCATTACTTCACCAAAGAACATAGACGATTAATCGATTGGTTGACGGACCAAGACTCAACTGACAATCATTTTGATAACCAACTCATTGTTGAAGTAGCTGAACTGTACGACATGCTCTCGTTCCAGGTTCTTAAATTTGGGGGGGGTTGCTTCTTTTCACCGCTGGGCACTGATTAAATATTGGTTGTTTTTCTTTGTTGTTTTATTAACTTAACGGTTAATCAATTCTTCCCTCAAGCTCCACTTACTAAATGTCTTTTCTGAAGGGTTAAGCTTCAATGTGTAGTCCACAGCTGTCAGATAAAAGGTAGAGGAGTAAACACTACAAGCGTTCCTCCGAGATGTACTTCAAGTACCAGTATTTTGTTTTTTAAAAAAGTACTGAACGAGGTGAAAACGAGGTGGCCCGGGATCCACAGGATTTTTGGAGTCAACGTGGAGGTGACTGCAAATCAGCTGCAGCGCTACCTGGAGGTTCAGTCTGTGCAGGACACGTACAACCTCATTCCCTCCACGTGGATCCTAGAAACACCGTTCTACAGCCACGTGACGTGCTGTGCGTCGTAGCCAGGCAACGGAGGAACAATACATCACAAAGCCGCCCGTCAGCAGGAGCTGGACCGCGTTAATCCCTCCGTCCACCCCGCCTCTCTCTTCCTCGCTTAGCGCTCCCTCTTTATTAAACACCCTCCCTCATACCTTTTTTTCCTTTCTTTTTACCCCCTCCCTCCCTCCCTCTCATTCTTACAACAATAGAGGGGGAAATGCTGAGACGAGAGTCAAGAACAAATAAAAGAAATCTACAAGCTGCGAGTCAATATTTCAAGACACAAGCATGAAATGAATTCGGTGTAATCTGCTTGGCTGTGGTGGTGTTTACATCCGAGCCCGGTGTGGGATTGAAACCATGTGTGCTTACAGAGACAGGATGAGGACATTATTCTGGAAGCCGGGCTAGCTCCTCCGAGGTTCATGCAAATCGGGGAGCCCGGTGGACGGGCTCTGGGTTTTGCACCGCAGGGGAAGAGAAGGGATGTTCCTTTTAGCGGACTGCTGACAGGGATGATTTGTAAAAGGACACGTTGGTGTTGGGTCCATCAATAAGGTCTGGGGAATCTGATAGAAGTGTGTGTGTGTGTGTGTGTGTGTGTGTGTGTGTGTGTGTGTGTGTGTGTGTGTGTGTGTGTGTGTGTGTGTGTGTAACCCATGTTGTCTTTAAACAAAATCGCAGAAACTACACCGTTTATCACAGCCAGAAGCTGTAAAAAAAACAAACAAAGAAAAACCACCATTGTCGTCAGATTTTCATCTTTCGGACGCTCCTTGAACACACCACGTGTGACAAAGGCTTTGGTGAGAAAAAGCAGCCAAAACGAAGCTTCAAATTGTGTTATTTCATTAGAAACATTTTACTCTACACGTCTCATTTAATCACAAATGAACCGTTCGCTCTAACCAGATCCTGTAAAAACATTAAATTCTGCGCTCCTCAGCACAACTAGGAAGCCATGATGGACGAGTCAGAGACAAACAGTCATGTGACCAAACTTCCGTCAAACCTTGACTGAACTGCAGGCTTCTGAACACCTCGATAGTAGAAGAGAGGCGAGAGGATGTTGTGAGGAGCGGTTGTAAAAATGTAAATAGTTCAATGTGTACAGCACATGGAGCCTCCAATTTCCCCCCTACAGTGGTAACACTTGGAAAAATATTGCAAATATAGTTTCCATTGTTTGCCAATTTTTGTAAAATAAATGATCAAAGAAAGTCAACTTGCATTTTATTTTCTTTTTTTTTTAAATGATCTATTGGCAGTGGAACTGTTATTGTGCACAAACACCATGTTTGAGTTCTCTCTGCTTCTGGTTATGATAGTGCCATTTCCATAGAGGTGCAGGACTTTTATATTGGTGGGAAAATCAAGACCACAGAGAGGAAACTGTAACGGGAGCAAAAAAAAAAAACAACAAAAAACCACGCTCTGAAACTGCTTGGCGCTCAGAGGGTTAAGCAAAACTGGCATTGGCTAAACGTGACTAATCCACAAAAATACAAAATACAATCTCTCAGCGTCATTCAATCCAGTGGGCCGTCATCGGCGCGTACTATGGGTTAGGCATCAGGAGAGAAAAGGTTATACAATTGCTCTTTAATCAGGTAATCTCATTGAGATGACGCTGTAAGTAAGACCTGAGTACCACAGATAAAGAAAACACAAACAAAACCAGACACAAGAAAAGGACACTCAGCTTCAGGGCCGATCGCAGACACATTGGAAGTTAAAAGCTTCAAATCAGCTTGTAGGATGAGACATCAACATTTTTCAAATCCTCAGTAATTCATTCCATTCATAAGAATATTCATTTTCATTAGCCATGTAATAGCCAAGTGGATAGAATATTGTCTTTCGTGAAATGGCCATAGACTATATGTGGACGTAGTCATCGTGACGTCACCCGTCGGTTTGAGGACCGGGGTTTTGATGCCTCGAGTTGGGCGTCTTGTCCGTCGCCATCTTGGATTTCGACCGTCAACCAATGAACAGAAGTGACCATATTTGGAATGCGGAGGAGTGACGTAGAGACGTCGTATACAGCTCTGGTAGCGGCAGTGACCTGTCAATCACATTGTAGTCCCGCCCTAAAGCATCCCCTGCTTTATGGTCTATTGACTCTAAATGGACCATAATTTACTAAATGAACATCATGCTGTATTGAAGAAGACTTGAAACTAGAGATTGAGACATAAACTCATGTTTACAATGTTTACTGAGGGAATAAATCAAGAGAGAAGTAGAGTCATTTTCTATAGACTTCTATACAACAAGACTTATTTTTTGGCCATGAGAGAGAAAGCAAGTTTAAGACACTCCCGCATCAGCTTCACTCTTCAGAACCGGAGGTTGCCGCCTGGATTTCACTGACACGTGACATCACGGGGACCTACTTCCTGGTCTGGAGACAATGAAGTGGAAGCAAACTGGTCTAGCAGTCCTTCTCTCGTCTTTTTACCAGGTGGCCCTCCCTCCCTCTTTCACTCACACATCTTTCATTAGCGCTAACAGTGAATTTAAGAGATCATAACTGTGCACTTCACTCCTATCTGCCTCTTCATTGGCAGAGGGATGCACGAGAGTGCCGGATCAAAGTTTGCATCAATAATTGTGTGCAGATTTTCCTCCCTGGGATTCCGTCTTGAAGCAGGAATGGTTGAACGAGGAGCGTTTGATTTAAAAGTGTCTTCTTGTTGCACTTTAAACTCTTTTGTCACATAAGAGCTCTGATGGCAGTAACTAGACCCGTGACCCCCCCAGGAATCCCATTCAGTGTAGATAGAACATGTCAGTGAATGTCTTCGGCTGCCATGGGAACTATTCGGTCTGTGACCTGGCGCTGTGTCCCAAGGTGAGCCTCATTCAGAGGTCTTTCAATTCTACACCACAATCAGAATAATGAGTGCTGGTGAAACAACTCCTGCCTCCTTTCAGACCTGAAAGTCATGAAAGCGTTCCATTTCTGGAACAATTTGCTACTTTGACTTGTACTGTACATCCAGCTCTTGACATCGGCCAAAATATCAAATTGGTGAAAATGGTCACGCGGGACTTTGGCCGGGGAAACCTAAAAACCGGTTCGACTGCCGGTTGCTGCAGCGGCCACCGCTCACATTAGGTGTAACACACACTGCACTTTCCCAGAGCTTTAGGCCCTACGTGATCATCTTCATCAAACACTCCCACGCTGGGAACAGAGCCTCAGAGAACTCATCCAAACTAACAATGTTAGTCTACGAGCCCTTTGGTTCTTCTGGTTTAGTGAATCTTAAAAAAAAATAAAGAAAAGGCTATATACATATGTCGATTCATTAGTTCTTTCCTAAATCAGATGGTCATTGTAGTTTTTAGCAAACGTTGTGCCAGCAGAATGAAATAGTGCCTTTGTTTTGTGTTTAGCATGAGATTAATACACATGTGATGCTCTGGAGGGTGTTTGGTGCTCTGGAGGGTGTTTGGTGCTCTGGAGGGTGTTTGGTGCTCTGGAGGGTGTTTGGTGCTCTGGAGGGTGTTCGGTGCAGCAGGATGCGTATGTGGCCTCTGTAGGGCACCGAGGTACAGTGTAAACCCCTTACAGCCACCACGGTCACAGTGAGCGACTGCTTACATGGTTGAAAAAAAGACTGACAACGAATGAAAAACGAAGGTCAACACTTGGTTATGAATAATGATCAGCTTATTGAGATCAATTTGAGCAGACGTGATCACTGCATAAGACATATCAGACTTTGGATACACACACAATTATTAGTACAGTCATTGTTGGTCTGCAAGTGCCCAGGACATTTTGTTGACAGACCAGTTTTCCATATTATCTTATGGTGATATTCTAACATGTTATTACTTTATATATTAACCCAGATTCCCAGGAACCCATAGTCGAGGTTGGGTTCATTGTCTGTAGGTTAGAAGGTAAGCGTCCGTCTCCAAAACACTAGAATCAGATGCTCGAACAAAAAACAAAGCGACAAACTGGAAAAAATGGAACGGCGACGATCGGCAAAAAAGCGTGACCTCTAAAATGATTTTTCTGTCCCACGCCTGAGATCTGTGACTCAAATCAAACTCAGAACGGTGAGCATCATGCAGAACAGCCGTCTCAGGGAATCCTGTTTATTCCCACCGCTGTAAGGCAGAGGTACCCCGGCTGACCCTCCATACGGCCGACCTGAGGGTGAGGAATGTTTTAATTACGGAGATAGAATTGAAAGTCATTCAGCAACTGTGTGAAATACACACTTTTGTAGGTCAGTTACTCATTCGGAGTTACCTTGGATTATTTTTTTTAATATTTTAAGTCATTTTGTTTGTGATGTATTCTTTTCAGATATTTTTTTAAATGACATTTAATATATTTAGTATTTAACAGGCTAAATGGAGAGCCAGCGGTGCCCATCGAGATGTGAAGCGCTGCTTGGAAGTGATGCACTTACACTGCATACTGTGCTGGCGAGCCACCCATAAGCCCACACCACCCATTTTTAACACCCTGATTACACCACATCAAGCTTGAGTGATATCTCTGGTCAGTAAGAGGAGGGATGGCCCCCGAAACCCAGAGTATTGATGGGTTCTGCTAGCGGCACTTTAGACGTTACGCAGTGAGACGTCCTCGTCTCAAACCTCCCCTCTCTGTCTCTGTCTCTGGCTCTGTCTCTGTCTCTGGCTCAGTCAGAGGAGACAAAAGATCAAAAGTGTTTCTACATGTGACTCCAGTAGATGTTAGAACTCTGGTTGTCTCAAACTCAGTAAGAGCCTCACAAGTAAAAGAGGAAACAGCAGCAGTTCATCACAACATGAGACCAACAAGCAGAACATCGAGCTGCACAAAGCTCAGTTTTCTACTGTTTGGTCCGTCCTCGTCCACTGCAGGTAGCGTTAGCGATGCCATACGGAGATTGCTATTAAGAACAGGCTAATACATTAAAGCTAATCATTTAGCTGAGACTATATTTGAAAGATTATTGAACTTCTTGTAGTGCCACTGAAGAAAGACCATTTGTTTACATACAAGAATAACAAAGCAATGTCGTCCCTTTCTTAATTAATTGTATTTTTTCCTCCTCACAATATAATCAAAAAAGGACCGATAAGAGTATCGATAAGGAACCAAGCCAATAAGTAGAATCAATAAGAGTACTAGTATTGATAAAATCCTACCGATACCCCTCCCTAAGTTAGAGTACCACACCTGTAACCAGGTCACACCGTCAGGTAGGAGTGATGGGTGAGGTCGGCTCTTGCTTCATGGGGCTGTTCCTCAACCTAAACGGTTGTTACTATAATAATTCTACATGTGGCCCTCCCCGTCACAGCTCCACACCACCATCATCGACTCCAGAAATGATTGAAGCAGACAACCTGACCACAGACTACAGGGCTGCTTAAAACCAACAATGTTTAATAAATTCCATCTCAAGGTCTTTTTTTTTCTCTGCTCAGTTTCTTTGAACGGCTTAACAGACGGAGCGTTGAGAAAAAAAAGACACAGTGGCATTTGTTTCCTCTTTGTGATCCTTGTGGCTTCAGGGTTAAGATGCCGAACACGAACTGCGTGGTCCCTGGGTTAATTTCCTGGCAAGCGCCTTTGTGGTCTCGCTCTCCCTCATTTCCTATCATCTCTCCACTATTGCCTTCAAATAAAAAAAAAAAAGGCATGAAAACAAACAGTGTAATAAAAAGAAAAAATACAACAACTTTATATGAAGTCCTATAAATGCAGCAACTACTGGTTAAGTCCTTTGACTTCCGTTTGTGAGAAATGAAAGCATATGATGCGCGACGAGAGCAGGCGGCCATTTATCTTTAGTCCAGAACCTTGGACTGGACATGGAGGACCCTCATCTATCAGGGTGCTCCCATCACAGACTAATACCTGTGAGAAGCTACCAATGAATGCTACTGCGCATGTGCAGCTCTCGACAGAGATGAGAAAGAAGCGAGACGGCTCACTCCTTCAAAACGTCCATCACCTGCTGCAGAAGGAAAAACAACAACACGCCGCCCGAAACCGATGACGGAAGTAGCCGAGGGGTGAGCCGCCTCGCTTCTCTCTCGCCTCTGCTGAGAGCCGCACATGTGCAGTGCAGCTGGTGCAGGTGCTAGCGGAGTGTGTGACGTCAGCCGGAGCTGGAAAAACAATGTCAGCAGATTGGCATTATATTTTACACTAGAAAATAAAAATATAATTGTGTGGCATTCAGTGCAGAATGCTGTTAAAAAACAAAAAATGTCTATATATAAATAAATAGGCAAATATGGGCATGTAGTGCGCAGTCAGTGAACATCTGTAATTCCTCTAAATGAACCTGATGCCATCCACACAATCTGATTATGAATAAATAAGCCATTATTCTAACACGGTTGGGACGGAGACGGACGGAAGGTGGGGGAGGGGGGAAGACAAAGTGGAGGTAAGAAAGACGGATCGCCGTGGCCGTGCTGGAGAAAGCCCCGGGAGACGCTTCAGATGAAAAGGGAGGATGAAGTTTAATCTAATACATCGACTCGCAGCAGAGGGTGGTGGTGGGAGGGGGTGGTGGGGGGCAACAGGCATCGGCATCGTGCAGATCAATAGCAATTCAATCCGCAACCCCTTCGCGAAAATAAATAAATAAACCAAAGAGAGAGACACACACACACACACACACACACACACACACACACACACACACACACACACACACACACACACACACACACACACACACACACACACACACACACACACACACACACACACACACACACACACAGTAATTGAATTAGCTAGCGTTGGGCGCTCAGGCTCGATGCAGCAGAGAGGAGGCTGATGCGCTGCAGGGGAACACACAGGGACAGTCCTTCCAGCACCATCCAGCTGAACTCTGCTGTGAGCTTCTGCCTCTCGTCTCTGTTGTTTTGGCACAATTTGGCCGAAGTTTCAATTATCATATGCAAGCAACCATTACTGTTTTTAATTTGCTGGTGCCACAGACAGCTAGGTAAACCACAGCTTTAGATGGCCTCACCATATGATTACGAGTCAACAGCTCTCGATGCCTCTCCATGTATCGCAACCTCACTTTTCTTTTCTACTGCACACTACTTTTTCAAGAATGAATGCAAGCCATCACGTATATCTGAACTCCTGTTTTAGTCAGGGAGTGCTTTAAAAAACCAAACTGCAACCGTCTATAATATAAGAATCTGCATCTTTTCAGTAGCATCTGTGTCAGTGCATGAACATTACAAAAACTAAACATAAACCTCTCTGCAGGGTGATGTAATTTGCAGAAATAAGATTTTCACACAGCAGCTCGAAGATGGGGCAGTTCCTGACTGCCTATGGTGTTTTACACTGTGTAAATTAGCCTAGCGGCTAGCAGACAGTGGTTAGTTACTTAGTTACTTACTCATAGCTCTTCCGCTCTTACTTGGTTTGAGTCACTGCATCTCCCGACAGGGGTTAGGGTTGATTTTCCGCCCGACATTGCGGACAACTAAGCAGCTAATATTGGTAGCGAGAGCAACAAGCTAGCAGACTGCTGGGTTCCGAGTGTTTAAGCCCCGCCCTCCGAAACACAGAGATCAGAAGAAAGGAGAGAGAGAGGAGAGAAACAAGCACGACAGTAAATGACTGAAGAACCCACACTGAGCTGAAAGGAAAGCAAACTTCCCGTTATGTTCTGCCGCTGGACAGGACAGATGCTCCATACTGTTTAGGAGCAGATAAACTAGTCATCCCTGACTCTGAGTAAGCCCTTTATGCAGAAGGATGTGCCTTAGGGGCCCCAGACCCTTTGTGTCCCCTAAACCGGAGCACGACTGGCTTGTTAAATAATCCATCAATGGGTCCGGCAAACATGGGCTATACAAGAAATTGTCATTCTGAAAAGTGGGTTGTGACTACCGATATTCAAGCTGCTGTTGTTGTTGAAATACCCCGCAGAGTAAAATACTCTACTCTCTCTCTCTTGTTTTCTCTCTGCAGGATTCAGCCATTTACTACCAAAATGCTAAGACCTTATCTTCCTCTGTGTGGTGAATAACCCTCTGAAATGGGCTGTCAATGAAACAGAACTGAGCCTGCACACTCTGGAGTGTGTGTGTGTGTGTGTGTGTGTGTGTGTGTGTGTGTGTGTGTGTGTGTGTGTGTGTATTACCAGTCTACTGGTCTCAGCAGACTGAATGCTGGACGGCGTGGGAGTTGGCGCTGAATGGTTCGTTTGCAGCAGAAGCTTCTGAAACACCTAAAACCACGTGGTGCTTCTGCGCACATTCAAACTACAACGTATTTATCTCTGGAGCATCTTTAACTCGTCGGTGACAGGTGAGCCACCCCTGGTCTGTAACTTGTATTCCACCTGAGAGCAGGTGCAGCCCACTCTCCGTCAGGGAGGATCAAAACACAGATGGACCAAAGCGGTGCAGATCACCTGGGCGGTAGACGTGAGCGTCACGTGGGCAGTTGACTGAAGCTTGATTACTGGCACCTTGTGCGACACATAATTATAAAAAGGTACGCCATGTTTATGTCTGGTCAGCATTACTGTACACACAGGCTAGTGGTAATTAAGGAAGTGGCTCAGCGGTTGTTAAAGTCACCCCGTTCATGCCAAAGCGTGTCAAGGCAGTGAGTCAAAGTCTGTGTTACCAAGTGGAGGACTGGAGCTCGAAAGATGGGAGGGGTTGATAAAAAAATAAATACAATGGAGTTGCATTACGGGAAAGATAGGCTCCTGTGTTTGGAAATTTGATCCATACTATGGACTAAAAGTCAAACTACCTCAGTCTCTCACAAGTCCCCTCATGGTATGAAAATGGCATAAGAAATTACTGGCATGGTCCTCAGAGCATGAACGGAGCCGTTTATACACTATGCGCTGCATTATTCTCCCAAACGCCAGAGGGCACACAAACTAAATTAACTGTGACGAATCAAAAAGACAATGAGTGTAACTCATAGTTATGCGTAGGTAGGCGTAACCGGCAAAAAGCCATAAACTAACCTACACAATAACGAGGAGGGATTGAAATCATCTGTAAACTCATACCTCATATTCATTAACATGAGTTTGAGTTCTCTCTGGAAAACAGTTACGCAATGTATACGTTTAGGGCTTTTATTGTGAAAGGTAAAAATTAAGTAGTGAATCTGTCTGCGCGGCCTTTGTCAAGGTTGAAAGGAGTAAAAAAGTCGTCCGCCTTGGTTCGGACTACGGAGCCTCTTTGCTGTTGTACACTATATTGTACAACGCTCTACACAGCGCCATAGGTTGACGCATTTATTTGCGGAGTGAAAGCTCAGAAACACCTCCCTTGTTCCAGAAAAAAATTACGCTGCTCTTTCATTGCGTAGCATTTGCGTTTCATTTTTCAGCCATCTCTAACACGTCCTGTATGTTCAAACAAAAATATCGATATTTGCCACCAGTGTATGGATAATATATTGCCGTATGGATATTTTGTCCCACTAGTGTGGAGTAGTCTCTTATATGTTACAGTGTTCTCAAAAGATATGCTTATGGGAGGAGTTTGTCGACTTGAGAGTCAGGTCGAGTGAGCATCGTTCCAATAGGGTCGACTTCACAGCGTAACCTGGGTGAGAGGAATACAATGGCAATGAGGCAAATACAGCGGTAAGAAAAGCGCTCTCCCTGGAGGGAAGCAGTGTGTGTGTGTGTGTGTGTGTGTGTCAGTTTGCAACAAAGTCTCGTCTTCAGGCCCCACAAATATAAAAGAACCCAAGTTTGAGGCCCTTTGAATGAGAATCCATGTTCAGTGCTAAGCTTTCCCTGGATATTTGCGAGATCCCATTTCAAACACCCGTCCTGAATTAAACAACAGTAACTGAAGTGATTGAACTGTCACCCAGCTCAGATCAGAGCCGCGCCTCATATGCAAACCCAGGATGCCTCTGAACCTGACAAAGCTTCTGAGGAACACGTCTCCCCTGTGGACGAGGATGCTGTCAGGTCTGTCCAAACGACGACAAATAAAACACAAGCTGACAGTTTTTTTCCTAAATTATAAAACACAGGCAGATTAGAGACAGGACTTCACAGGAACTTCTCCCCGCGCATAAATAAAACATCAGTGAGGCAAATCTACGCTTATGAACGTGAAGAGTACTGCTTACCAAATCATTTGAATGGCTTTTTACAACACATACTGGACGACTGGGAGTTCTTTCTGAAGTCTCAAGTCTCTCCGGAACAATACAGGCCTCCAGACAAACTTTGAAATGTTTGAGTCAGATGAGGCCATCCCTGCTGAAGATGTTGGGTCACAAGGGCTCTGGAAGTAGTGGGTCCAAGGCCACCGTACGCCCGTTTCCACATTGCTCACAAGAGTCGATGAAGTGTTGATGCTAGTGCTACTAGCGACTGAAAGTGCAAGAGTTTCAGTGCAAACCACATGATTACATACTACGCTGGTATGAGGCCACAGCCACGCTACTAGGTTTCCATTTAAACGCCAAGCGTAAACATAGCAACGGAGCGGACGTTTGAAGTCACGGTTTCCTGCTTTGAGGAAGGCAATGGAAACAAAATGGAGGACTTTACTTTTCTTATTTATGCTTAGTTTGTTCTGCACAACTATTGTGAAGTTGTCAAAGAAACTGTAAAGGAACAAAAACATAAATGCTCTCCAGATCGACAGGGCCTTCAGCCACTAGCAGAGCTACGAGTGAGACAACAGACAACGAAACCGAGAGGAAACAAGTGAGAGACGTGTGTTGATCAAATTTATTGACCCATAATCTAGAAAAACTCTGATTTAGAAGTAAATTTGATTGGGTGCATGCGTGCAGTCTTGTAACCAAGTTTGGAAAATACAACTTTTTTTTCCACAAAATATGTCCATCTGAGTATATAGTGGAAGATTATAGAGGAAAATCTGTTTACACCGGCACCAGCATGCCCAGTGTACATGCACTATTCTGCTTTACCGATTATAACCTGTGTCAATCATTTGCCAAGAATCTTTGCTGAAGATCCTGCTGACAAAAACATAATGTCTTTAATAAAACCGAGGGGAGAGGGCAACAACTACTTCATTCACCTAAGGCATGCTAATAGGTGCTCCGTGAGCAACACCTTGGTGAATGTGCAGTCACACGAACGCATCACACCTCTCTCTCCGACCCCAGCCGTGCGCTGAATTAATTGCTTTTATCACCATGGCAACCACAATCTCCATAAAAGAGATTGTGTCTCTCCTGTATGGCATGAAGCTTAGAAACCATATTGTTATTTCTTCATCTTGACTTGCATTATTACACTGTGTGAGGCCGCCTGCTGAAGTAGCGACTGGATCGGGTTCCGACATTTTACTTCTCCTTTGATGAGACTGAGGAAACGTGACCTCTACATCATGTATTGTGCTTTTATAAAAGCAGTGCACACCATGTGAAGCCTTTAACAAAAGTAAAGCAACGTACGTCCTGAAACTGTCAAGACGGATATGTATTATCACCACAACGCAGCATTTCTGATGAAAAGACGAGACACAGGTAAACATGTTAATTTTTTAACCAGCAGCACGACTCGTCAGGGTGATTTGGACTGACCGTGCAATCACTCTGTCCTTGAGGTGAACCACATATTAGCATAAAGCTACACTGCAAAGACCAACAGTTATTTTGCACAGTGCATTCCCATTTGAATGGACATTTCAGTGCAAATCTAAATGGGGATAGCCTAGTTTCTTTTTAACCAGACCATCTTTCTTTTTTTTCTATTTTTTAAGTCCTTCTCTGGTGGCAACCTTATTGTGTCAGTGCAGTTATGTCACTAAAATGAAAGCGTAAAGCTGTGTTTCCAACAAAAAAGGTAAATGGTAACCAACACAGACAAGTGTGAATATGTTGTTATTATTTAAAAGGTTGCATTACTGGCATGCATAAAATATATATATATATTTTATTCTTTTTTTTATAACAAAGCATATTATAACAAATGTACACTTTTAAAATCTCACTTCAAGTTAAGTGAAAATGTGATCCATCCTTTTGAGCAACAGTCTGCACAAGTAAAACATCGTACCACGTTTATGTTCAACGCAATTTAGTTAATGCTCAGTCAAAAGGAACGCAAACGTACCAACACACACACACACACACACACACACACACAGTCCACGTGTTGCCCTGCCCCCACTCCGTTCCTGAGATCCTTCTATGCCAGTTGATTCCCCTTATTCGGCTCCCACAGTCATTTCCATAGGTCATGGCCCCACCCACCCCCATCTACCCAACCCCCTCCATTATGGCCAGCTCTTTGTCCATACCAGATGTGCTGTGTGTGTGTGTGTGTGTGTGTGTGTGTGTGTGTGTGTGTGTGTGTGTCCACTGCCCCCCGGACCTGCATGAGCCTCCCCCCTCACACAAACACAGAGCGGACCGGAGAGGCTGCTATCTGCCCCGCTGAACTGTTTGTCCTTGCAGGTTGAAAGCCGGAGCCAAAGCTCGGCGACGTGGCGTAAACCCAACTGTGACTCGCACTGGAACACAGGCGACGCACCGCCCTGGACGCCGGGCGAACGCGAGATCGATTGCCAGTTTGGGGTCAGGAAACCTGGCTTGGGGGGGCGGGGGGGGATTTTCTAAATAATACAGGTAATGATCAAAACTTTCAGGAAATGGAGAAACTGGCTGTAGAGTTGTTTCTCCTGCGTTGCCTTTGCAGAATACTTGGACAGAAGCGGTATTTGCTGACAACTGCGTCGACGGCAACTCATCCCTATGGGGAAAGATAAAAAACATGTGGGCTTTGCTGTGCAGCCTGCATCTTTTTTATCACAAAAGAGGAAATAAATCTCAGGCGACCGTGCAGACAGAGTGGGAGGGGAGGAGCAGGCAGTACATCTGTCTGAGCCGCTGCTCTTATAAATATGCAGCAGCTCCATCTAAAAGGTTAGACAGCCTGGCAGCTGCTCCGACCCGGATACCGTGCACGCCCGCCCCCCCGATCAAGCAGTCTAACTAAATAATCACCCTCACCATCTTCCAAATGTCCTCTCTCTTCACCGTTTCCTAACACAGATGACTTCACTAAACAAGATCTCTCTCTCTCTCTCTCTCTCTCTTCTGATAAAGCCTACAGCGGTCTCCGTTGTTGCAGCGAGGCTCTGCTTCGTTGCGCTCCATCAGAAAACAGGATGCTCCAACTCGGCGCTGTGGCACCACGGAAAGGAGGCCTTGGTTTATGCCCGTCTACGGTCCACATGGGTGGAGACAGATTAGTGTGACATGCATCACCCAACTAAAAAAAATAAATAAACATTTCTGAAAAAACTCGCCAAAGTAGATCAATCTGAAAACATGGTGTCATTAGACATTGACGTGGGCAAACGTATGCAGAACTGCTGGGACAACAATAGAATTCAAGTTTAATGTGCAGATGTGTGTTCAATTAACAATTGTCTCACACACACACACTTTTAGTGACTTGCCTTAGTAAGTGAATTTGAGTTATATAATAATAATAATAATAATTCCATCTCTAATATCTATTGCATGTTGCTGTGAAAAACATCTCCTTCAAACTACAAGATTTATTCCAGTGTCTCGCCGAAAACATTTTACAGGATTACATTTGAACACATATTAGCCTCGTTTCCTGATTTGCCTAAATCCAATAAAAAATTTTACTGAGTAGAGCTTGAACGCATCATAATGCAAGTCAATACAATTGGTTAAAACCATCATACGGCACGTTTGCAAATGTGCCCGGCAAAAAAAGAAAATATGACACTCATCGGCCGGTTGCGCTTGTGGCCGATCAGCTGACCATCGGTGCATCTCTAGAAGGAAGACAGACAGACAGAGAGAGACCCTGAAGCAGGGATAGTGGGGTGGAGGGCCCCGGGGGACGTTAATGGAAGCCAGAGAGGATAGTGCTGTTTGAAGCAGCTGAGTCACAGCTTAGAGTGAACCGGCTGACTGTCTGCTTGTACCCCGTGTGAGGAGGCATAACGAGCCACATGCCTGCATTCGGAATCTCAGACGCAGCAGAAAGTCGGCTATTTCTTTATTTTATTTTTTGCAGTTTCCCCCACGTTATACATGTTCAGCGTGACGACGTGTCTGCTAAAAAAGGTTGCAGAGCTGCGTTTCTCTTTGCTCTGCACTGGTGCCGTCAACTTGTGGTTTTGTACTCTGGTAAGAAAACAAAAGAGGTAAAGAATCAAAGTCAAGCCACACTAAACTGATTATTCAGAAATGCTTAAGTGTACTGCCATAAGCTGGTAAAACCCAGATTCAGACTGAGTTGTAACCTCTACATTGCCTTTGAGGCACACTGTGGGTGAATTTGTGAGATATTACATTGTAGCCTCAGGAGGTCTTTCCTTAAATCAGAGCATTTGGACTGACCGTGGAGCGGGAGACACTGTGAGCATGTGTCTGAATTGCAAACAACCTAGTGTCCGGCTGTGGAAGTCCACTCATTAGATTATTTTCACGCCTTAGTCAGACTTTGACAATTAATTGACAATTAGTTTGTGTATGAGGTTGCACCCTTCAGCCCCATGCACAGCTGCCACGGTGAGTCTTTCCCTCTCTGAACTCCTAAAACAAACTAGTGGTGTAAGTAAGGTTGATCTGGGATAATAATAATAAAAAATGGACAGAGAGGGAATTGTGACCCATTTAATTTCTTAACATGAGCAGCTTATAGTAAAATTACAATCAAAACTACTAATGACAAGATTATTTTTAAGTAATCATAATTCAATAAAATTTTAATTTCCGTATTATTTTAATTGTTTGTTTTTAAGCAAATAACTGCTATAAATGACAATAACAAAGTAAAAGAATAACAATTAGAATTTGAGGTTGACACTGACCTCAAAGCTATGGAAATATTTTTTTGGAAACAGTGGTGAAAAAAAATAATAGTCTGGAGCCTTGTACAAAGTGCTATAAAAGATTTAAAAAATGTGATGCAGCATCTCTAGAAGTCACATACTTTACTTTTTGTTTTTCTGCTGATCCCATCAGTGACCAAAACCGTGAAAACCATCCAAAGCTTGTGTTTTGTGATCTGTCACACTCCTGCGAGGAATACGATACTCACAGAAAGAAAGAAAAAAACGCTGACAACATGTTGGGCCTGCAAAACTACGTTGGCAGTCTATTGGACGATGTGGTTGTTGGTCCATGCCGACCCCTTCATGCATGTAAACACATTGATCCTCAAATTGGGCCAAGTCACCTTGTGAAACAGTACCAGAGAAGCCTCACCATGGACTGAACACAAACCTGGACCCTGACTGCCTTCCGGGTCGTCTCCTCATCAGAGAGCCCTTTGTTCAAAATGCTGCCACTTGACTGAAAACTGTTGCGGAGACGCATCACACGCAACTGCATCAAGACATGAGGAGCTTTTCATGTTCGAGATGCAGGAACGGAAACGCTCCAATGACTTTCTTCGCTTCTGCCTCACCTCGGTGTAATTCAAAGCGCCTCACTCCAGTGAAATATATTAGACCACGTGTGACTTCAGCAGGCCGATGTTGCATTCGGTACATATGGCAAAGTCGGTGTCTAGCCCACCAGTTTCTTTAACTACTACTACTAGGATTTGTGAGTGGTTCCAATTCTTATTCCCACCTGATGGGAACAACTCTCGCCCCTCTAGAATCAGCAGTGGCGGTTGTGATTCCCGGGCCTCCCCGTGAGGGCGGGAGGGGTGGGCGTTCATTAACGCATTGGTGCCTTTGAATCCGACTGGCCGCTGGCATGGCTACAACCCCTCCAATTAGTCGTGGTTCCTTGGGCCGGGACAACGGGCGTCCGGGGGTCACCCGGCATGCCTGGCATTCCTCCGCTGCTGGTACCGACAGCAGCAGCAGCAGCGCCCAGAAAAACAACGCCACACAAGCCCTTTGTGCAAACACACACTACCGACGCGGGAAAAAGAAATGGCCCCCAGTGGCTGGGGAGGGAGCACGGTGGAGCGGAAAAGTAAGTGCAAAATATTGACTCCCAGTGGCCTCTGTGGAGATTTTTACGGTATCAGTCTCAAGATAAAACACACCACAACATATATCTGTTGAACCCTGCAGAGACGAGAAAGCAGAGCTCCCACAGTGGCCTTGATGAAAAATCCCATGACTGCTGCTTCCTGAAAAAATATCCTGTCTTTTCTAAAAGGAGTGAACACTTTGCCTTCCATTACTCATGGGCTGCGCACCACTTTTAGCACGATACGTACACGATCATAACAGTGGGAAGGTTTTGATCACCACGAAGAGGTCTTGATCCACCGGCTCAGCCGCTCCTTTCTACGCAGACTGCGGTACCGGATTCATAAACAAACACTCTTGTTTCTGGCTGCCTGAACACATTTGATCACAGAAAACCAAGAGTGACAATACAATATATGCTGTATATTATCAAATCCTTTCAGCCTGTTGATTGTCAGACCACCATTCGACTTGATATTTTTGGTTTTATCGGTAAACTGCTTCAATTGATGAGGCAGCGCCACAAAAGGCAGAACGATCAGGAACCAGGGAGATGTGTTTTACACGCCACATTATCCTAGTGTCTGTTGGAGCGGAGCTTCAACTGATTAGCATTTTCATCACAGATTAATCTGTCGATTCGCTTCTCAATTAATCCATAACGAAACCTGATCACAATTAACCGACGTGAAGTGAGGGAAGACTCCCGAGCCACTGATCCGTTTCAGGCCTAACCGGCCGGAGCTTAGAGCTTTTTAGTCATCACCTTCTCATACCAGTAGTTACTGTATGGTTCTTGGCCGAAAGCTGCTTGTCAGACTGGATCGATCTAATACTTTCAATATTAAAAAGGAGGGGATCCTCCCAATTTGGACCAAATTTTATACCACAAAAACTGTATTATTGTTAAAGTTATGGTCAACCCACTTTCGGCCTGCATCCTCCAGGCGCTGACAAAAGGCCTCTCCATGTCAAAGTACAGATCTCAATTTCAGTCCCCGTACACCCCTCCTGACCAGACTCCAGGGTGAGTCCCAGCAACAGTCCAAAACCCAAAGATATTCTGTTTACTATAAAGACTATCCAGCTACATTGCCAAATTCGACCGGAAAAGACCAAATGTCAAGTTCCCAATTAATTTATGGTTGATTGACTAATCGATTAATTGCTTTGTTGTTTTAGTTCCATGTTGAGTACTGTAGGTGGCATATCTCAAAGTGGAGTATGGGCTCGCTAAGGGTTTCTGTAATTAAGGACATAATGTTTCCACCCACACATAACAGGGATACTCCACAAAACGCTGCTGCTCAGATCTGAAAAAGTGGAAAACTTGTGGACGAGTGTGAGACAGCTCTCAAGCCAAGCAGATGAAGTAATAAATGTCTTTTATAAAAAAAAAATAAAAAAAAAAAATAAAAAAACATTGGACTAGCTTCTTTTTTTTCTTAAAACGGTCACGACAGAAATGAGAAAAGCGCATTCCAATGACACGGTTTCAGCACACGCCTTGGGGCATTTCCTGTTTGTTTCTTGCATTCAAACTGCCAAAACATTGTAACGTTGCCCTTAGCACATAGTGTGTACTCTGCAGTGTGCGAGTGGGACGCACACCTGCCCAAATCCCTCGTTATTTCATGACCGGTAGCAAACCCCGGAGCGCACGCAAGAAGGGCTGAGATAACATCCTCCGTTGTCTGGGACAGTCGGGGATGATTGTGAGTCTCCCTTGCCAGTGGTTTGCATTTGACAGAGTGCTGACACATACCCTTTATACCAACCACTCCAGCTAAATATGTACCCCCCCCACTACTTACTATGCCTAAAAGGGGCAGAGGGAGAGGCGCAAGACCCCAGAGCAGACAAATAAAACTGGAGGGGTTAGAGAAACTAGTGACAGAGCATGAAGATGACTGAGGCTGGTGGGATGAGGAGAGTAATAGTGACACCACCCAATTTAGCCCCTCTGCCAGCGCTCGGACGTGCACGCGCGGATGCTTTTGTGTGAACGCCGCTGCAGGGGTGTGGTGCTGAAACGCCGAAAAGCGACGTGACACACTGAAGTGTGAATGGCACCAGGTGCTCTCCGAATAAATCACACAAACCCCTCTGTGAATGTTTATGTATAAAACCTGACACAGCCTGGATATCCGTGCGACTGGCATCCGAAATGTCTACCGAGTCTCCTCATCAGCAGGGTCAAATTATCTGCGTTTCTCTTATAACATCGTCTTCTTTTCTGATGGAAATGATGTGGCTTCGACAGAGGACCCGTGCCATGGCAATCCCCCATTGCTGGACATTCCCCTCATCTTCTTAGGCATCCTTGAGCAAACATACCAATTTAATAAGCAGCCTGCAGTCTGAGGGAGTGATGGGGTATATGAGGACACGACCCCCCCCCTGCTTTTGGCACGGGGAGGTTCACATAACATCTTTATGTATGCCGTTTGAAAAGCACGCTCCTTCCCTCATGATGAGGCTCCCTCTCCCCACACACAAAGGAATGTCACACAAAGGAAGCGCGTGAGTCAAGAGGAAAAAGAAGAAGGGAAAAAAACACTATCTGCTGTTTGTACCTGGGAGAAATTCTCCTTTAGCGATGCGCTGACTGCTGGAACAAAGAAAAGCGCACGCGGTTCCGATGCGAAATGAAAATTAAATAATCTCATCGTAATGAGAGTGCCAGCAGTAATGTGTGGCAGCGGTTGTGACTGGTGCATATAATGGGGAGCTACAAATGCCGAGTCCAATTTGCAAATCTGGCGGGGGTAATTCCGCACCGTTTATCGGGGACCGTAAACACCCCATCACACAGGGCTCAACATTCCTCCGGGCGTCTTTGGGAGACTCTCGCCTGTTCGGCGGGATTGAAAGAGGCCAAGTGGTGCTTTCGGGTCCCCGAGAAACGCGTCAACCCGCAGCCTTCACCCACCTTCACGGAAGGCTGTTGTTTTTAAAGTCGAGTTTGGAAGGGTGCACCCCGAATGCAACGGGAGGGTTCAACAAAGCGACAGACGAGACTTCAGTGGCACAACGCAGAATGGGAATAGCACATTTTGAACGAAGTTCGGCGCACCCGGTCGCTGCCACCTGGGGGCGGGGGGGGGCCGGGAGGGCAGGACATCTTCTGACAGCAAAGCTGTTTTTACCGCGGTGACAACGGATCAGAAGCCCTGTGCTGTCGTCACCGCCGCCTCAGAGAAACTGTTATTTCCCGGACACCGAAGGCTCGTTCACGTAAAGCGGAACATGGAAATGTCACCAGAAAAACAACTCTGTTCTGGTTCAACGCTGCGATAAAGCAGCTCAGAGCTAGCAGGCTACCGCGGTGGTGCAGAGAAGTGAAGTTTAGACGGCTATTAAAAGAGCAAGTCAAACCACCAGTTAACACCACCGGCAGTTCATTAACAAACTAATTAGACGAGAGGAGGAGGAGGGGGCAAACTACTCTGACATTAGCTCGCGCCCACTTTACTCTCAAAGAGTCCAGAGAGCTACGCAAACACCGCTGCGCGAGGCCGTCCTAGCTTCTGAGAGACAAACACGGAGTGGACCACCGAGAGATAACGGTAACCTGGGATGAGGCACTCGGTCCCGAGAAAACAAACTTGCGCAGTTCAACTCGGTGCTCCGAAAGACACTGAGGAGGGACGTGCTCCGACCACACTGTGAATTAACAACCAGTGGTTGACAACAACAAAAAATATGAAAAGAAACGTCCACTTAGTGATTCTGCCAACTTAGTTTTTGCGCAGCTGAGAACTGTTCCTCCGGACGGGCTCCGCTGCTCTTTGTTGGGAAAGCAGAGTCCCCGAAGCTGAGCCAGAATCTAGCCGAAGAGAGGCCCGCTTTGATCCCGGGCTGGAGCCGTCCGCCCTTTTTAAGCCCAATGTGACTTTTAGCTGCCTGCTCCTTTTCGTCCCCCCCCCCCCAGACAATAAACATTCCTCAGACAGGCAGCAGCAGGCTGGCCGCCGACCCTGCGCCATCTTAGTTAGACACACTCTCTGCTTCTTCAGGCTTCTTGAACAAAGAGCGTTTTCTGGCAGAACTGGTCCGACCCGAGAGTGCAACTTCCGAGAAACACGGGGAAAAAAACCGAACCACAACTCGCTGTTGTCCATTCAAGGGGCACTTACCGGTGCTTTCTTGTACCCTTGTCCCGAACAGGAGGACGAACAGAAGGCATGGTATTGCATCCATCGTGGCTACGGACCGGACTGGCAGCAGACTGCTAACTTCTCCCAGCGCTGAGGAAGGTAGACGCTGATTGGCTAAAAGGGCCGCGAGTCCCGCCTCTCCAGCACGAGCTCGACAAAAGAAGAGTGCTGATTGGCGGAGGGACCTGCCACAACCCGCCCCACTTTAGCAACTGCTGTAAACAAACACTGTTGATATTCACTTTAACGACAGAAGTATCCATGAATCGAGTTACATTCATATCAAGATATTCCTCTATAATATATGTTTTGATTCATGTTTTCTTTAAGTTAGTTTTAACAAATAACTCCGAAAAAAACCTATGATTATATATAATTGTAATGCTTTTAACTATTTCAGTCTGAGATGTATTGCTTTTTAGTCTGAACACAGAACAAAACTCCAATATAGTCAAAGGCTAAACATACAGGCTGTGTATGGTTTCTGTGACTATCGCTCACACAGCCTTGCTTTAGAAACCTCCACAGAAAAGTAGTCTTTGTGAGGGGCGGGGGGTTGGGGTCTTTCAGTGCCAGAGAAAAAAACAGCAAGGAAGATGACACATTTTATCAGACAGAAAGAACATATTAGCGTAGCTCTGACTGAAGGAAACATACCATAATAATAACATCAGCAGCAAGCGGCGATAACATTCTTACTGCTGCCATTCTTCGCAGATAAGATATGCTCAATGACACGCTGTTGCTAGGCCTGTGTGCATGGTCCATATGTTAGTCTTTTACACACACACACACACACACACACACACAGGCAGATGCTCTACCCCATCATGGCAACTTACACACAAACACATCCCTCGTACATTGTTCTAAAGCCCATAACCCTTCCTTTGTCTCGTCCACATTTACTCCATCTCTTAGAGTAGACACACACACACACACACACACACGCACACACGCACACTCGCACACTCGCTCTTGACCTGGTCCCCAATCCCCCTCCTCCCTAGTCCCTGGAGAGTGTGACAGGGATTGATGATGGCCTATTATTTGATGTCCAACTGAGCCTCTCACGGACCTGCACACACACACACACACACACACACACACACACAAATACACACACACAAATAGGCTGGTACGCTGTCATTGTAGTTATGCCTAAAAGATAAGAGTAATCAATTGTCAAATGAACGGAGAAACATAAACAGGAGAAAATAAATAGAATCTTATTTGAAATCCTGAATATATTATAAACAGATGTTGCTAAATGCAGAGGAACCTTTGACCCCAACCAGCCCCCTAAAACACACTCCCTCACACAAAGGCAGCACCTGCTCGGAGCAGTAATCAAACGCTGTTCATGTTTTCGGTCTTGTACCTGTCTCATTTGCATTTACAATTTTGGCATTTAGCTGACGCGTGCATCCAGAGTGACTTACAACGCGTGGAACAGTAGAAAACGCTCCGTCATTCAAACTCCCTCATTTAGGAGAATCTATGCTACCGTCTTAAAGCCATGGCAGGAGATTTATATCAGAAGGATTTTTTTTATTATATTTGTAGAAATTCTCTTTCCACCCCGACAGCGATCGATAAATGAAATGCTCTGCAAAAAAAAAAAAGAGAGAGAAAAATTGTATCTGTTGCTGTACTGTCACCGGATTCTTGCACAATGAAAACCAGATGTTGCTAGCCAGCTAAGTTACAGCGTCTAGGACTGCACCTAATGATTATTTTTTCATTGATTGATCTAATGATCCTTTTTTTCGATGAGTCAATAAGTCTAACAACTAATTTATTGATTATGCCAAAGACACATTTTTAAAATCCAGATTAATATACTAATAATTTACCCATAGTCAAAGAATGTGTTGATAATCCTGATATATCATGCTTTGGTGGGGACAAAAATGAAACAGGACACGTTCGTGCACTGCTGTGATAAACCATTTCCAGTTTGGAGAGTTTCCAGAGCACCGCGTTGCTGGGTCTCTGTCTGAAATACTTCCACACTTTAGAGGACGGAGGGATGCATTCTTTGACCGGGCTTTGAATCAAGCGTACTTCCCCTGGTTTCATTAATGTTGCCTATACTCAAGGGCTGTTTCATTAGTCTAAAACATCAGCTCAACTTACCGGGACCAAGCGGCAACCTCTGGAGCTGAAAAATTAAGCCAATGTGGAAGTGCAGTTCCATAAACGGCCACTTGAGGCTGTCCCTCGAAATGCAAGTCAATCCCCAGAGATGAACATGTTAAAATGTCCAACTTTACAGCACAAACAAACACGGTTACAACCTGGTATAAACAAGAGAGGTGGTCTGACATCTTGTTGCCAGGACAACAACCTCCATCGAAATGTCAGAAAAACTAAGGAGCTGATCGTGGACAACAGGAAGAAACAGGGAGAAGGACACTTACCCCATCTCCATCAATGGGACTACTGTCCAGCAGACGGTACCGCAGCATCCGGTCCCACACCACCAGGCTCAGGGAGAGCCTCGTCCGGCAGGCCACACAACTAAAGAACTCTGCCTACACAATTTTGTGTAAACAAATTGATATCACTTGATTTATATTTTATTTGTTTATATTTTAGCTCTATATTTTGTATGTCTTCAATTCAGATTTGGCTTTAATTGGGGGATTTTCTCCTTATACATATTTAATAAGCATTGTTGGAGGGTGCCTGACACCTAAGATTTTCATTGGCACGGACTGCTTCTCTGTAATTGCTGCATGTGGTGGAAGTTTGACCGAATAAAGGGAGACCTACAAAGAGGAATTTGGCTTTGTTTATTTAATAGACTTCTGCGCAGAAGGACCGAAATCAACAAGTGTCAATCAAGCGACTGCCTGGGAATCGGTGCCGAATGCATCCTTACCAGGGTTTTATATGCATAAGGACAAAGAGTCAATACTTACATTCATGACAGGGTTAGATATGTCTTAATCATACAAACAAAGAGGCTTCAGACGTGATAAAAAAACCTGGGACTTTCCAAAATGAAGGCATACTCTTGGCTTGGACAGACAGGAAAAGGTTAATGTAATCAGTGATTCAGTGGAAGTTCAGTGAAACCAGACAAGACATCTGTAGTTCAGTCGAAGTTCAACTGAAAGGACCAGTCATGCTTTCCCCCAGGCCATAAGAGCAGTAAAACACAGAGAGTAGTATGTAATACAAAGATTAATGATAATTTTTCCTCTACACTGCACAAGTGATAGGAATATAGAATTTGAACTTCTCACACTATTCATTCATTATTTCCTGCAATCAGAAAATGTATTCAGACACACTATTTTTACAACATCATGTACATTGATTAGTAATTTATTTGTTCATTAATGGGCAAGCTCCCACCATAGAAATATAAATGATAAACGATAATTACAGCATGTACTGAGTTAACTTAATTGTCGTAAACATGACGTAACCAAGATTTTAGTAACACTGAGGTTGTTAGGCACTGCAGCGCACTGTGTTGGTGACATTTATAAAAATATTTTTACAAACTGTCACTATATACTGACAGTAATACATGAGACAAATAATCTGTGGAAAAAATCTGGTTCCTCGTCCTCTCCTCTCCCTCTGATCCTAATGGCATTTGCAAGATTTCACCGCTCCAAACGACATCCCGTTTGGATGCCAGGTGAATGGATTGATGGATGGATGGATTGATGGATTGATGGATGGATGGATTGATGGATGGATGGATTGATGGATTGATGGATGGATGGATGGATTGATGGATGGATGGATGGATTGATGGATGGATGGAGGGATGGATTGATGGATTGATGGATTGATGGATTGATGGATGGATGCATTGATGGATTGATGGATGGATGGATTGATGGATTGATGGATGGATGCATTGATGGATTGATGGATGGAGGGATGAATTGATGGATTGATGGATGGATGGATGGATGGATTGATGGATTGATGGATTGATGGATGGATGGATTGATGGATTGATGGATGGATGGATTGATGGATTGATGGATTGATGGATTGATGGATTGATGGATGGATGCATTGATGGATTGATGGATGGAGGGATGAATTGATGGATTGATGGATGGATGGATGGATGGATTGATGGATTGATGGATTGATGGATGGATGCATTGATGGATTGATGGATGGATGGATTGATGGATTGATGGATTGATGGATGGATGGATGTGTGTGGATTGATGGATTGATGGATGGATGCATTGATGGATTGATGGATGGATGGATTGATGGATTGATGGATGGATGCATTGATGGATTGATGGATTGATGGATGGATGGATTGATGGATTGATGGATGGATGGATTGATGGATGGATGGATTGATGGATTGATGGATTGATGGATGGATGGATTGATGGATGGATGGATGGATTGATGGATGGATGGAGGGATGGATTGATGGATTGATGGATTGATGGATTGATGGATGGATGCATTGATGGATGGATGGATTGATGGATTGATGGATTGATGGATTGATGGATGGATGCATTGATGGATTGATGGATGGAGGGATGAATTGATGAATTGATGGATGGATGGATTGATGGATTGATGGATTGATGGAGGGATGGATTGATGGATTGATGGATTGATGGATGGATGCATTGATGGATTGATGGATGGATGGATTGATGGATTGATGGATTGATGGATTGATGGATGGATGCATTGATGGATTGATGGATGGAGGGATGAATTGATGAATTGATGGATGGATGGATTGATGGATTGATGGATTGATGGAGGGATGGATTGATGGATTGATGGATTGATGGATGGATGCATTGATGGATTGATGGATGGATGGATTGATGGATTGATGGATTGATGGATTGATGGATGGATGCATTGATGGATTGATGGATGGAGGGATGAATTGATGGATTGATGGATGGATGGATTGATGGATGGATGGAGGGATGGATTGATGGATTGATGGATTGATGGATTGATGGATGGATGCATTGATGGATTGATGGATTGATGGATGGATGCATTGATGGATTGATGGATGGAGGGATGAATTGATGGATTGATGGATGGATGGATGGATGGATGGTAGGTATGTGGGCGACTGTGGTGAGCAGGGTCGTCCTTCAATCAGAGGATCGGCGGTTCGATATCCGACTCCGCTAGTTCATGTCGATGTGTCCTTGGGCAAGACACTTAACTCCAAATTGCTCCCATAAACAGTGTGTGTGAATGTTGTATGAATGTTAGTTAGTCCTGCTGGGCAGGTGGCACCTTAGCTCCTCCCATCAGTGTATGAAAGGGAGTGAATGGTGCTTTGAGTGGTGCTATACAAGTACAGTCCATTTACCATTTATGTGGATGGCTGGTGGATGCATGGATGCGTGGGTGGTATGTGGAGGGATGGATTGATGGATGGATGGATAAATGAATGGATGGTAGATGGATAATAGGTGGATGAATGGATGGAGGGATGGATAGATGAATGGTTGGTGGATGGATGGATGGATGGATGGTGATTGCCAGTGGAAAAATGGAGGCTCTAAATATTTGGTCCTTTAAATTCTGCACCATTGACACTGATATTTACAACTGATGTTTTAGATATTTGTATTCCAACTGCTGGGAAAATGTGTCATGGAAGAAATCTGTGTTTGACAATCTGTGTGACATTTATCTGTCAGAAACAGTAAAACCCATACAGCAAACCAGCTGCTTTTCTTTAGTATTTCACCATTTAGGTTTTACAATACAAGTCCTGCTTTCCTCAAATAAGAACCATCTCCAATTTAAAATATCAAAAATAAAATATATATCAAATATAATCAACTATTGTTAATCTTTCTTTTCTGGCATTAATCAGAAGACACTCTCTCGTCTCCAACTAGTTCAGAATGCAGCAGCTCGGCTTCTCACTGGTTTTCACAGACGACTTCACATAGCCTCAAGCCTTCTCTCTTTTGGCTCCCTGTTTTAGAATTGATTTTAAGATTTTACTGATCACTTTTAAAGCACATTTGGGTCCAGCACCAAGGCATATCGCAGAAATATTGACCCCTTATGAGCCAGCTCGCAGACTTAGATCCTCAGATAGGCCTTTCTGGCTGTTCCAAAGTCGAGGCTTAAAACTTAAGGTGATCGTGCGTTTGCCATCAGGGCCCCTCGGCTTTGGAATAACCCGTCTGAGGAGATAAGGCTCGCACAATCATAATCGCTTTGAAATCACCTCTTCAAACCCATTTTTATAGACTTGCCTTCATGTGGTATCATCTTTTATTGTTTTATCATTTTAATGCTTTTATTTGCTTTTCTCTTTATTTGTATTTATACCATTGCTATCCAAATATGTTTTTTAATCTATTGTACTATTTTTTCTTTCTCTTTTTAGGCCTCACTCTTTGGTTTTCTTTAAATCGCCTTCTATTTTGCTTTTGTTTTGCTTTGCCATTCAAAGCATTTTACAAAATTGACGTGATTCAAAAGTCTTCAAAAGAAAAGAAGATGACTATAATGACCAACTTCAACAATTTATAACAACAATGATTCATTCTTTCCTGAAATCTCAACACTGTTTTGAGATTTGGTGTGGATTGGTGTCGCCACCATCGGGCCAAAGATTTCCCCTTTGACCAGCATTAGCAGCCCGAGTGAAAGAGTGAATTAGGCATTACACGGTCATAGGGACGCCCCTTTCCAAAATCCCATGTGTGGTTACAGGATTGGTTGTTAGTTAACATGTTACGATACATTTCCTCCAAAATGTATTTGCTGTTGCAGATGAGCTGTGTAAAGAAATTGGCTGATTCATGGTCCCCACAGGATGAATTGTACCTTTGACCCTTTGATTTCTTTCCCGATCTTCCACATTTACACAATATCAAATATATAAAAATATAAGTATGTATACATTCCAAAAATCCAAGATTGACACAATTTCTAGAGGACAATCACGCCCGCAAGAGGATGAACCATTACATCTTAAGCCCCGTTGTCTTGCTTCTTTAACCGCAGCTCTGATCAGACACAGTGGCTCTTGCAGTATTTCATCAACATTACATCCCAACCAGCAGTGTTGTGTAATATTCTGCCGGGCAGCAGAGGGGTCCTGTACCAAAGTAGCCTCCAAGCGGAGCATTTAACACCTTTTTATGGCACCGCATTAATTCCCTGGCAAGGCCCTTGCCTCTGGGATCGTGTTCCTCGTGTGCTGCCTTAGCAGTTACTTGCTTTGAAGAGCAACTGATATATGGAATCATCTTCCATACTTCTCCTCATGACTAATAACCTCGCTGGGAGGTGGCAGCTTTAGAAACCTCGCTGCCGCTAAATGACACACGGAGGAATCTCTGCGCTGATTGTGAAGAGGAATATTAAGAATCTGAGGATGGATGGCAGGGGGGCAAACGAGGGGTGTGTGTGGGGGACGAGGGGGGGCAGACTAAAAAGCACCTAGATATTCCCCAGATGTCATGTTTCGTCTGAAGCTAAAAGTGGCATATTATGCCTCACCCCTCTTCTAGCGGATGGGTCTACAGCGGGGGTAATCAGTAATCAGTCTATCCATTTACATTATGCATGGCTCTCAGACGCTGTAATGTAAAAGTATTTAACAGTGAGTAGGGCAGGGGGGAAATATGCCAGCTAAAGAGAGACGCTTTGATTCCAACTCACAGCTGTTTAGTGAATTACATGGTAGGGCATGAATATTTATATTCACACTGTGGCTCGTTGTACTTTTATGTCTTTTGAATGCTCAAGTGGGTTAGGATTATTTGAGTTGAGAAAACATTTGTCGTCTTTTACGCTATATTGAGGCAGTGGAATATTATTAAGGAGGAAGGCTGCTGTCAGAAATATCATCAGCATGTTAGTTTGTCACCATTTTATGTCACTACTGCTGCTTTTTGGTTTTAATAATCAGCTTACTTTCTTATTTACTCTCACTTGTACTTTACTTGGATGTATCCATTTTATGCTACTTTATACTTTTGCTCCACTACAATTAGGAGGAAAATATTGTACTTTTTAGTCTGAAAGCTTTAATTACTAGTTAGTTTTCAGATATAAAAAACGAATGTAAAAACATTCTATTAGACTATAGAACATGATGAAACCAGTGGTTCCAAACATTTGTCACTGGCAGAGCTCCTCTAAAGAGACATTTCCCCTCTGAACGCCTCCCATGGTTTCCTTCAGTATTCTAAAAATGTAATATATAATACTTTATCAGTCACTGGAGATATTTTACTACAGATACAAATGCATTTTTCTGATAAGATAACTGTACTTTTATCTCAGTAGAACTTTAAATATATTAGGAGGTTTTTTTTATTCATTTCTGTATTTGTACTTTTACTTAAAGCTACTACAAGGACTTTTCATTTTGTGTTGACGACTCTGAGACCAGAATCTGTGCAAACACATTGTCAATAACAAGTAAACCCAATCTTGAGCTCATACAATGTACAGTACGAGGTAAACAACAGAACAAAGCTCACTTTAAAAAAAGAATGCACTAAATAGGTCTCTCAGATGAAGGAAGGCGATCGTATATATAGAGCACTATTCAGACACAAGGGTATTAAGACAATTAAGACAATTCAAACGAAAACAGAAAGCAGGAACAAGCAGATATGTAGTTAGAAATTATAAAGATACTATTTTTAACAATAAACACAAAAAGAAAGCAAATAAACCATTACAGATTAAGAGTAAGTTATGTGTCTAATGTATTGTAAAGTCACAGCAAACAATAATGTTTTCAGCTTATCCTGATTTAGATAAGCTGATATAAAAATATCACAACTTCCCAAACACTGACAACCTCCTGTCCTCTCACCTGACAATGTATTTACCTCTTCATTTTCATGATTTAAATATGTTTTATATATATATATTTGTCATTAATATATTATCTTCGATATTCGTATTCTGTTTAAACACATGGGAACTGTCAAGGCCTCGTCCCCCGCAGCTGGAGCTCAATCTGGGGCTGGACCCGAGCTGAATCGGAATAAACCCAATAAACCAACCCAAATCACCATCATATTTAATATTGGAAACATGCCAGTAAATGCGCAGTTATCATCATTATCCTTATTGTTACTTTTATCATTGACAGTACAAGTATCATCAGCATGAGTGTACATTGATTTACTATTATTATTATTATTTTTTTTCTTCTTTTGTCACGCTGTCCCATAGTTCCCCACCTCGCCTCCCTTCACCCCCTTGACCCCCTCCTAGTCTGACAGTGTGGAACATGCTCACACACACATGCTCACACACATTTACACAACACCCGACAACGACCGCCACCTTGTTCTCTGAAAAGCTTTGTTCATTGTCCCGTATTCGTTTTGTTTCCCTGGAACAAAAAAACCTGCTCACGTGTTACAAGCACTGTGTGCTTTCTGTACTGGGAGAAAAAAAGCCTTTCTAAAGACTGAAAAAATGTATTCTATTGGCTTCAATAGTAAGTTGCTGAGTAAGGGGGTTCTCTGCGGGGCAGGGGGCGGAGGATCAGGTATAAAAGGAAAGGGTTAAACCAGAGGGAAGGCAGTTCAGGCAGCTTCAGCACACCAACGGACAACATGAGCAACACCGGCATGAACATGAGGGGCAAGATCACCTTCTACGAGGAGAAGAACTTCCAGGGCCGCTCCTACGAGTGCATGAACGACTGCTCCGACATGACCTCCTACCTCACCAGGTGCCACTCCTGCAGGGTGGAGAGCGGCTGCTTCATGGTCTACGACAAGCCCAACTACATGGGGAACCAGTACTTCATGAGGAGGGGCGAGTACGCCGACTACCAGAGCATGATGGGCATGAGGGACTGCATCAGGTCTTGCCGTATGATCCCCATGGTAGGTATTAAAACGCCGCGCTTCGTGGGTGACACCGCACATAAAACTTGATATTAATGCAGTCTTGGTATTCTCTTAAAAACAGCACAGGGGACAGTTCAGGATGAAGATCTACGAGAAGGAGAACTTCGGCGGCCAGTCTCATGAGCTGATGGACGACTGCGACAACGTCATGGACCGCTACCGCATGTCCGACTGCATGTCCTGCAGTGTGATGGACGGCCACTGGCTGATGTACGAGCAGGCCCACTACCGAGGCAAGATGATGTACGTGAGGCCCGGAGAGTACAGGAGCTTCAAGGACATGGGCATGAGCGGCACCAGGTTCATGAGCATGAGGCGCATCACCGACTCTTGCAACTAATCATACAATAAATGTTTACTGAATGTATCAAATGTTAACAAAATAAAAAAAATTCTGCACTATTGAAAAAAAATAAGGCAATGAGCATTTCTTCTTTGTCGTGAAGGGAATCCTGGACGAACTGCAGCGACATTGAGTCTCTGGTCGAACAAATCATTAAAAAGAATTAGCCAGAATTAGCCAGAATTAGCAAGATCATTTTTTTTTTTTTAAAGGAGCGTGTCTGAGAACTACGATGGACTTCATGTAACATAAAAACGTTAAAGGCTCTCTCTAGAGCCAGTGTTCGGTTTGTCCATTCTGGGCTCCTGTAGAAACATGGCGGTGCAACATGGCGGACTCGCTCCCAATGTAGATACAAACAGCTCATTCTCAGCAAACGAAAAACACAACGATTCATAGTTTCAGGTGATTATACACTAATGAAATCATAGTTCTAAATATTATATTCATATATTCATACATGCTGGCCCTTTAAATGGTTAGGCTTTTAGTTTTTTATTACTCACGTTGTTGAACATGAAATGCAAGTTGTATTCCCTTTATGGTGCATAAGAAAGGACAAAACAAAATATTTTCTTTAATGTTGGACACAACATGACAAACCACTCTCCTCTATTCTCACTCAAAAATACCAAATCACATTTCAGTACATTATGAAAATTAGGAGAATACCAACATGTCAATTGCAAACTCTAAGAGTGATGATTGAACACGACAACTGTGTCTGTCGTCAGATACTGGCAGTCCACTTTACCTCCACTAAAGCGTATAGGAACATTGATCTGATGCTGCGTTTTGAGCAGGAGGCATCCTCCGGGTCTGAAAAGTGACGCCAATGGAAAATGTCATAAACCTGCATTCTCTCTACTGGCCTTCAGGGGGCGACTCCTCTAGTTGTATAGAAGTCTATGAGAAAATGACTCTACTTCTCTCTTGATTTATTCCCTCAGTAAACATTGTAACATGAGTTTATGTCTCAATCTCTAGTTTCAAGTCTTCTTCAATACAGCATGATGTTCATTTAGTAAATTATGATCCATTTAGAGTCAAACAGACCATAAAGCAGGGGATGCTGTAAAAAGTTAACTGTAACATTTTGGTCGCCAAAGAACATCTTGCACGGTGTTTGGTTGTACTTAGCTCCACCCTCTCGTACCACTTCTGGTTCCAAAAAAAACAAGATGGCGAAGGCAAAAATGACGTACTTAATTAAGGCTTCAAAACCGCAGTCCACAAACCAAAGGATGACGTCACGATGAATACGCCCACTTCTTATATACAGTCTACAATTTTGAGCCATATCTCAAAGTTATATATTTCGGAAATAATTATAAACTTGTGAAAAGTACTGACCGTTCTGGATGTATCTAAAGCGAAGCTTCAACATGCAAACTCAAATATCCACACAGAGGCACAGGCCTGGTTTGTTTACACCTGCAAGTTCCTCCAATAAAAGCCATTTTTTCTATGACTTTTAAACTTTTCCTCTGGGTTTTTCCACAGGTTCGGTAATCCAGCAGTTGTTTTTTATTTACACAAGTTTTCCAGGCGGTCATTAGCCAAGAGTTCAGCTTCCAGCAGACAGCTTTCACATCTGGTTCATTCCTGTCAGGTCCAAGTGCTAATGAGAAATTGCAAAGGCCTCCAGCTCTAACGTCACCTCGGTTGATTTCACCATTCCGTTTCCATGTCTCATACTGACGAGATCCTCATGCGTCTATATAATGAGGAACATGCAACTTTGGGAACTTGAAAAGGCACCCTCAGTACTGTCAATATATTGTTAACTTGTGTTTCCATCTGTTTTCATGGCTTTTTCGCTGAGGTGCACGCTCAAGACCAAAAATAACATTCTTACCAGTACAGTCCATCACAAATGTGTCTGTTTATAGCTGAAGCCATCAACAGCAGGAATATGTGTGTTGCATCAGCAGTCATTTTCGTTTTCTTCATTCATTATTTAGATCTGCTGGGTTCTATAGAAGGAGATAAAGGGGTTCTTCCTGAAGGGCAAAGGTTCTATCCAGAACCAATCAAGGGTTATTTATGTCACTAAGGGTTTCTATTAAGAACCCTTTTCATCCAAAGAACCTTTTTTTGGAAGAAAGAGTTCTTCAAGGATTTTAATATGGGTGTTGGAAAGGGTTACGCCCACAATCCAGCCCACACCCCCTAAAAACTGTGAGCAATGCTTGTTGTCATAGTACTCATCTCAAAGTTTTTTCCTTTAATTATGCATAACGATAAACCCTAATGTAATCTAAATGGGTGAGTAATGTAAAAATCCATCCCAGTTGTCATAGACAGGGATATCAGCTATAAAGACCAAAACCGTTTTCTTGTACCAGGCTGTAAACATGTTTATTTCTGCTGTACATTTTAACATGGAGGTCTATGGGGATTGACTCACTTTTGGATCCAGCCTCAAGTGGCCACTTGAGGAACTGCAGTTTGGCACAGAGTAATGCTGGATATCTGCCATAAAGAGTGGGTTGGGGGTCATAAATTGCCAAATGTCCGTTTGTAGTCTTCCTTGGTTCTCTGGTGGTTTGTCTTGATACAGATATCAGAATCCTCCATTCAGCAGACACAATTAAGGGTGGGAGAAAGGAACAGCAGAAATAACCATGTATTGTTTTCATTTATGTCCATTTCATTATAATCCATTTTCCATCTCTGAGCTCCACATTAATGCATAACACGTTTTATTTTACGTGCAAAGGAGTACTCAAGACTTTCCAAAGGAACAACATGAAACTAGAATATTTAATAATCGCCTTTGATGTAAGAAGTTTGTTTTTGACGCCTCAGGCCTCAAGAGCAATGCTCAAGTTAAGTTGCATCCACATCCCCCTGCAATGTGCAGCGCTACAGAGTACATCCATGAAAGTTTAATATGGGCTCACTTACTTTGAAAGCATTCATCGCATACAAGACTGTTTCATCACAAGTACGCTTTATGGATGTTTGAGACACGTGTCAGAGGAAGTGAACATACAAAGAATGTGGCTATAGTTAAAATAACAGAATTCACATTCTACATTAAATTAAAGATAAGAAAACTATGAGGCTAATACTGTTGCATAATTAGTTGTGTTGTGCTAGATGAATGTGTAAACGTGCTTTGAGATTTGTAAGCGGGTGAAGCAATGTGTTAATATGTGTTCAACGTGTAATTAGATTTATGAAGGAGTGGGATTCATATTGCACTTATTGTACTTTAAAGTGAAACTTGTACCAGTAAAATAAAGTAAAATTAAAGACAAAACACTGATTAAAGCGAGAGAATCTGAAAACAAATCTAAATTCACTTACTATTTCTGAGCTTTCAATCATATCTCGCAACCCGCTATCATGTGACCAAACGTCCATCCTTATGGAAAATGATGCAACACATTCTCACTCCCAACTCGTCAAACACCAATGCTTGTCAGTGGCCCGACGCTTCACACTATGACGCTCTAGGTTCCCCTCTAGCGTCTGTTTTGGCCGTGGCAAGGTCAGCTTCCATTCGTTACATTCATAGTGTCTTTTCAATAAAAACCTCCGTCTTCACAGGAAGTTAGGTTTAGGCAATAAAACCATTGAGTTAGGGTTAGGAAAAGAGCGTGGTGGAGGTCTAATAATGACACTCAGTGGGTTTTTACATTGGAGTTAGTCGCATCAGACCTGAGAGGGTGCCGCCGTGCGTCGGTATCAGACAGCAAGAACCACTGACCAACTGTTGGTATTTGACCAGTTGGGAGTGAGACCCCGTTGCGTGATGACACCTGGACCAACTCCACGACAACTCAGCCAGTCTAAGCTGAGCCAGTCTAAGCTGAGCTAGTCTAAGCCATGTTGACGTATACTGTTACGAGTTGATACACCTCGTTTTGGTGTCATTGTATTGACAAAAGATCAAAAGGGGGAGAGGTTGAGATTCTAGATCAAGTTGAGTTCCCTTCATACAGAAAGGCATGCACTTCATTAACAATACACAAAGACAATATTATGGTGAAATAAAAATATAACTATTTGATGTTACATTTTCTTCTATACTGGGTTAGGACTTCCAAGAGGCTCAATGAAAAGCTCAAATCCCCTAGCTGGCTGGGGAATCTGAGTCCAAGAGTCCAAAGGTTATGAGAATCGGAGACTCCAAGTTTCCTGTAGGTGTGAATGTGTGTCTATTTGTATCGGCCCTGTGATCCACTGGTGCGCGGTCCATGGTCTACCCTGTCTCTTATTCAGCACGTGTTCTGGGATGAGGCCCGGCCCCCCACCTTCCTACACAGGACCAATGGCTATGGGAAACGAAGGAATTTTAAATCTGGACTACCATAACTATTTAACAGAGTATTTCACCAGCAGTCTGTCCTGTAAAGTCAGAGAAATAATAAAAACAGGTGAAGACGACTATGATGAGATGGTAGCAGTGAAAAAGGTTATCGGACCAGGTAGAACTCAATAACCACTAAAACCCTGAGAAAAAATAAATCACACAGCTGATGAGATGAGGTTGGAACTTAAATAGTGAGAGCTGTTCGACAGGTGTGATGGTCTGGTTAGTGTGCACAACAAAGACATTTAAGAGTTACTGCAAACTTAAACATGCTTTTTAAGCCGTAAACTAAATGTTATGACTGTATTATGATGACGCACATCAATGCCAGTGTTAATATTTCTTACCAAATCTATAAAAATCTACACTTCATGCTTTAAAATGTTTCCTATTGCCACCGACTGTTTTTAATCAGCCCTAATCTTGCAAGGCCAGTACTGACATAGAGTGGACCGACGTCATGAAATAAAAGAATGTTAACACCCTCTAATTTTTTCTAAATGATTGCAGTGGGTAAACTTAGGCTCAGACGTGGGGGTGAAGTTACGCTTCAATCAGATGAGCTGGAGGTAGAAAAGGTAAGACAGGAGAATGGAGGAGCTGTATCCATGACAGTAGACATCTTCATTTTCCCTCGAAAGCATTTTCATTTCCCTTCAGCATTAACAATGCCTCTGTCAGAGTTTAAGGTGACAGCTTCTCTGCCACTTGGAGCCGGCAGGTTTTCCATTTAAGTCAAACGTCAGCTTATTATATTACACTGACAAAGCTCCTGGAAGCTGGTCTAGTGCAGACAGCACATGGAGAGACCCTTCAGAAGGGATTCAGCAGCCATTAGCCATGGCCCTGCTATCTCAAAGTTGGTCAACTTGGCCCGGAGAATGCCGGTGTGTGTTCCTTTTGAATCCGAAAGCAATTAAACAAAAGTGGATAGGATCACTGTCGGTAATGAGAATATCTCGCAGCGAGGTTTTGTTTCGCTTCCCACAGAGACAAGCCTTGTGGGAGGCTGATAAGAGGAAGGCCCCCCGCCCACGTCCCTGCATCCAGCTACTACTGCGATCATGTGTTCCCTCTTGTTGCCAGTTTATTAGAGAACGTGGAATGCACAAACAATGCGCGAGGCAGAGACGTGCCACGCAGAGACGTGCCACGCAGAGACGTGCCACGCAGAGACATGCCACACAGAGACGTGCCACACAGAGACGTGAGTCAGTGAGTTTCCTGCCCAAGCTCGGCTGATTACAGTGGTAGATTCTTCCTCAGATTCCAGATAAATTACATATGGTATGTATAATAAACTGTCCATACAGTGCATACACCTCAGTTAACTCTCTGTCCCCGTCTGCAGCCACTTCTTACTTTCCCCAGGAACATGCATTTCATTTTTTCTATTGAGACAAATAATGTATAACACATTCTTTAAACTATAGTTTTGAACCCAAACAATCTCTGTCATGTTTCTAATCACAGCCACACATCTACCTGTATCAGTGAGTTATAAGCGGAGTGAGAAGTGCTGAGTGATTCACAGTTTTATGGTGGAGCTGTGTGAACTGGTTTGCATGTCAGTGCAGAAGAGACTGTGAAGAATAATTACTCAAAACAACACTTTGGTTATTTTACAGTCTGATGCTGGTTGCACAAAATGTGTAATTGACAGCGTGCGACATCACTCAAGTTCAGACCGCAGCTCGCTCCATGTGCACTTACTATCTCGTGCTCACAAGTCAACCAAAAACCTAGGAACGATTTGATTAAATTTGGGTTATAATAGGTACTGTAATAGGACTTCATTATTTTGATTTATTAGGTCAGCCCTTCCAGCCCAGTATCATGGCAGGTCGTGGAATATTCATGAAATGCAACCTATTGGTTTCGTGTGCATTGACACGAATTGTCTGTTTCTTCATGTCCCTCAGGACAAAAACAACCCCAACGGAAAGTCAATTAGGATCCTTTTTTGGGGCAGACACACAAATTAAATGTATCCACGTAACTCTGCTGTCAGAGCTAGTGACGTAGTATTTATTATTCAAAAAGACACCTATCCGTGGACGGGGGGTGGATGGTGTCCAACAAAACACAAGACTTTCCACCACAAGACCACAAGACCGGTGTTCGACACTACGCAAAGGTTTTATGGTTGTGGTTTGGTTGCCTAAAGCTAACTGTACGTAATTATTTTAAGCTCAGCCGTGATGTTTTTCTCAAACCTAACTAGTTTTGTTGCCTCAACCCTAACTTTCGTTTTTAATGTCGTCCCGAAAAAAAGTCGCTCTGAGCGACACAAATAATACGGCCCATTCATGTCCCTGTACACGGAACCAATAGATGTTTGGACTATTTTACAAACTGCTGTGAGACTGTGTTGACCCTTGTTGATTTCCTGATAGTTTCCCTTCCATGTATCCACTACTAACACACGCCAACTTATGACCTTTAATATGGGGATAAAAGGTTTGATATAATTCATGTGATATTCCCTCTAGGACTGGGCTTTTAAAGGCTATAAAGGAGAGGAGGGCCATGGAGAGGTCACCCTTTGTGATCAGTCCTTCACACAAGGTTTTCTCTTCCCATGGTGATTGTGGCCTATAATTGCTGGGAAACAATGCTTCTGTGCTGCACTGAAAAGCGGGCCTGTGGAACTTTGAAATGAAAAACATTTACAAAAAGATGTGTTTTTCTTTGATAATATCTTTGGGCTCTATAGATGTGGTAGTTTAATTGTTGTCCAATGATCAACTACAAGCTCAAGGAATTGTTTGATTTGCTGTATTATCTTCTGAAAAATGTCAGTAGCCTCAATAAATAAAAGGTATCTTCATAGAGCAACGGATTTTATGTTGGGCTGATGTCAGTTAAGTCTCTGAAGGTTCAGGGTTCAAGGCACAATGTAGGCAGGAGATGAGGGAGGGGGGGGGTTACAGCTGGCAGACCTAAGCAGTTTGAGTCCCGTGTTAAAAAGGCTGGATGTCAGGAGATGTATCAAGCTTACTGCCCTCGACCCACTGCAGGTGTTTTGCAAGACCTGTACGAAATAGAGATTATAATCTATTCATTTATTATTGATCATTTGTAATTTATTTTAAGAATTAAATGTTTACATGTGTGTTTTTGCACTTTTGAAATGTTAAAGTGCTAAAAATAAAATAGAACCGTCTGCAGCCCATGGGACATTATTATTTATTGCCATATGCCAGCATCTGAAGTAAGATCTTGTTGAAAAAGAAAATCAATCAATTAATACAATATACAAAACAGAAATACGAAAACGTGTGTGTGTGTGTGAGTGTGTGTGAGTAGAATGCTATGGCAACTGCATTGCATATACATGCTACAGCCGATAGCTCCCATGCATTTTGCTACATTTTGGTCTTAATTTGATGTTATTTCGTCTTTATTACTGGAGCACTTATGGCCTATAACCGAATACACTCATTAACATTGGAGAAGGAAGTGTGGGGATTGGATTCATTTCTGGGGAGCAGACGTTGAGACGATCATCGCCCACGGCCGACCACCCAGCAAGACCTGCCCGACCAAACGCCACCGAAAGCGTCGAGTCGAGAGGGAGGAGAGCCGAGATGGAAGCTCGGCCATCGTGGCAGCCCGGATCACGCTACTTGGCGGGCAGACAGACAGCAGGAGAGGGCATTCGATGTCATCAGCATCCCCAGCGTGGTATCGCTGCCCTTGCTGTTCCTCTGCTCCAGATGGTCTTAAGACAGATGCAGAGAACGCACGCAGCTTTAACCGCAGCATCTGCAACATATGGCTGAAAAACTCTTCACTCTTGGTTCAAGATCCCAAAGCTGTTCTCCACAACTCTGCAGGCTCTGGAGGGTCAGCAATTTGAGACCTCCTGGTCCTCTGGCTGGTGTCTCCCTGAGTCGGGCCGTAGGAGACAGGGCTTCATGAGGAAGGCCTCATCGGCCTCTCCATCATGATTCACCTTCCCCAGCTCGGGTCACCAGGGAGCTCAGTTGGCGGTGGGACATTGAGGGATCTGTCATGTATGGCTTTGGCAAGAGATGAATTTCCGAAGATTCTCCCATCACTGTTGCTTCTAAAGCTCCCAACATGAATCGCTAGGAAGCGGTAGTCTGCATCCACAAGGGACAGGAGCCTGACTAAAAAAGATAGGACAATGTGTTTGCCGTATAGTGCACGCAGACAGTTGAGGAAGTTCCATCTTTCCTGGAATGCTTTTGCAGCTGTTCGCCAAACTTCATCAGCTGGTCGTGGTATATGACTCCCTCAGACATGCCCAAATGACATTGCAAGTCTCAGTTACAATGCCTGCAACAGTGGAAATTCAGCAGCATGTAAACAAAGTAAAATTTGAACAATGCAATATAAGTACGGAAAAACACTTCACAAACATCACTAAAAAGATAAAATAACACTTTTGGAGACATCGGTCTCCTGGTTGAAAGTCCTGGATACGTAGCCAGGCCGCTGAGGTAAAGAATCACCCTTGGTACATGTGATACCCGTACTCCCAGTTGAGCTACCTTGGCGACCCTCATGGTACATTTTTAACTCCTGTAGCAGACGATGATACTCCCCGCTGCTCTTTCACTCATGTAATGATGGGTGTATTTAATGTTTTCTTCTTTTTTTTCTTCTTTTTGTTACCAGGTTGTGTTTATTTGACCCATCCACCTCTCCTCTTGCCCACCATGAGTGCTTCATTTTATACTCTGTCATTGTCCACAGCAAATAACACGCAAAAAGTAAGAAAGGCGTCACGCAACACGACTTACACATTGTCGTGTCATTCATACAAGCTGGCTGAATAATCTCTGTCCTGTGTTTACTTTTACCTATTAAGCATATAAAAAAATGACATGAGTGTGCCACTAAAATGTTGATAATTACGCTGATCGATTATTAATCAGATACAAAAAGACAGTGAAATAATTTTATGTCCAGCTTTTTATTATTTAAAACTAAACTTATTCCATGTCTTCTTCTTCAATGCTCTTTTGCTACAAGGGCACAATGAAATTAAATCAATGAAAATAAATAAACTCAAATGTGCTCTTTACTGCTTTGCAGGCAGTTAGTTTCACCCCATTTACAAGCAGCAACATCTCTGCTGCTGACATGAACAGCTGTCTGTGGAGTGTCATTTCAGACTTTTCAGATCAAGATTTCAAATGTAATTTCCTGGAAGTTAACTACAAAACTAATTTCCAGGTCCTCAAGCAGGACGTCATGGTTATGAGGTAGAAATCATCTTCATCTAGTATTTATTTATGAGGTCTCTTGGCAGACTAGAATATGAAGGAAATGCTTTAATCCGACTGATGAAAGACTGATGGAATTGGCCTCATGAGGGGAACCACTATAAAACGAGACGCGTAACAACCTTCGTGGGGTGAGGCAATCTGAACATTATGGCAGTGTTTGCAGTAGTGAAGTGAACTGACAGTGAACTCCAATGCAGCAGTAACTCCAGGGATCGTCATGTTTTCACTCACTCCCTCTTCATTTCCTTCTTTTTCCTCCGCTCTCTACCTCGACTCTCCTTCCTCCCATCCCTCCTGCGCGTCTCTGTGATGGTGAGGGATGTGTTGGCAACAGATGGCGTCCAGGAGGAACAAGCGGCTCCTAATGGGACAGATGGATATGCCCGGTCCCATTAACACTCACAGAAGGGCAGGCCGCCGCCTCGCCCAGTCATCTGCACGGATAGTAGGCACAGGCGGGTAGAGGAGAAAGGAAAGACGGGAATCGCAGATGATGGAGGAAGAGGAAGAGTCATAAGATGAAGCTGTGGCGATCCCAGGGGGAAGTTGATTCATGCCAGCAGCAAGATGTGATACAGCAAAGATGACATATGAGTAATGAGGCAGCTAATAGGGGAGAGCAGGGTCACTGAAAGTGTATTGAGTCCTCAGTTTTTATTGTCCGCTATTGGAAAGCAAAATCAGGACCGTCTTTGTTTTACGTATCACGGTCCTGGATGACTAACCAAGAACAAAACCTGGAGAGCCCATAGGACATGTTCAATGTGCATAAATGGCACCACAGGTCAGGTGAAGGTGTTGCAACAGTACGGTTGATTTAACATCAGCGTCAGACATGTTATGGAAGCACATTGCATTCACCAAAGAAAATAAATCGGAGACCTGATCTTGTAATTACGACTTCTGTATCTCATAATGATGACTTGCCGTCTCATAATTGACCCTCCGCCATAGAAGATATTTCCTTATATTACACTATGCTGCCCTGTACTACATAAACTGCGAGGGGAAATGAAAATGTTGGGGGTCGGTGTTCTCTCTAAATTGTGTCCTAGTCCTGATGGAAAAGCCTCTGAACCAACCAATCCCTACTATAGAAAACTAAATTCAAACCAATGCATACAACTACATACTGGAAGCTAAAATATATAATATAATATAAAAACGCTCAAACACTCATAACCTTCAAATAGCAAAAACTTTATATCAGACTGAAATTTTACTGCCATTTATAGTAAGGTTAGGGTTTAAAAAATGGAATCCCAAACAGCTCAGACAAGTAAAAAGGTCATCAGCTAGTAGGTTAAAGATTGATTGTTTTGTTACATGGCTCCACTGATCTTTGTGCTTTTTGTGTCCTGACATGACAAACAGATAGACGTGACACAGATAGTCCATGTCTGCCTCCGTACTGTAAGAGAAAGTAAGAGCAGATTACTTGTGGTTGCTGAAGCAGAGTGAAAGCCAAGGCCAGAGTCAAGGCCGCTGCAGAGCTATGGACCGCTCTGTCCTCCAGCTACTGATTAGACATTTAGTGATACCATTTCCTAAATCCCATCACTGTATTAATTCAGAGAGACTGAGAGAGAGTTTTTCTTTTTTTTATCCTGTAAGAATTTGTCTATCAGCTCACGATGTCCTTCATGTCTTGCATTGAGTGGCACTGTGAAATGACTATGTCTATTTTGATGATTAATTATGTTGAGGTCATTGATTGTATTGAATAGAGATGAAATGGTTCATTTCATCTCTATTCAATGTGCGCGCCCTTAACCCCAAAAGATTTGTATTAATTCCGTGATGTGTTTGTACTTTCATTTTTTATAGATTGAGGGGGCTCATTTTTAAGTTTTGCAAACAAATTAATACTTATTTGCATATAAATTATTAAAGCATAATTCTAGTCTGATATATTCTGATACATACTCAGTTCTGTAAATATACTGTTGTTTACAACCTTGTCTGAGCGCTCATCTTGGCCCATCTGATTTAACTCCAGAAAGGTTACCATGTTCCCATATTTCAACAATTTCTACATTGTTATCGTAACTGACAGGCTACATAATTAATAGTCCAGTTTAAATGAATGAAAATAACTTCGCCGAAATCTCAAGAAGCCTACCACACTTACTTGCCTCCTGCTGTTTTCTGTTTAGATCATGGTAACTACGGTTGTTAAAATCATGCTCTAGGTATCTAGAAAAAGTCACCACGATGAGAAAAACGTGTCTGCAGCTTTTCTGCTGTGAGTTGAAGTTTTTTTCAGCTGGAGGTGTTCAGGGCGCTCCTGTGAAAATACAAGGCGCATAGAGTAGAAAAACCTGAGGTTCTCAGCAACCCAAAAGCAGATTACAAAATAATTACAAAAGCTGCCCCAGGCTGCTAAAACATGCTTTGTCTGATCAGGGCCTGAGGGAGTAGCAACTGAAAACAACCTGTCATCCAAGTTTGGCAATTGGTGCTAGAATCTGTAAGAGTTTGGCATGGTTGAACCTGAGGCAGGTCAGGGTCCTGGTAAGAAAGGGAGCCAGTGGAGAACTGACTTAGACAAGGGAGTTTGATATGCATGTACTTAAAAAGGAACTCCACACCGATTTTTTGCTGTATAATCCCATAACCTCTTGTAGGCATATGGTGTTAAAACTGGATTTGTCACACAAAACACATAGTGAGTGAAGACTGCTTTTCTGTTCAAAGTAAGCTTGTATGTGTCTACTTGGATTTTAATGATTGGTTTAGCTGCTGCTGCTGCAAAAATTATGAAAAGCAGAGCACTGGCTAACACACATGGTGGTTGCATTAGCACAAGCCTGATGAGCGGCAGTGGGAAAATGTATCCTCTGTAGTGGCACTTACCACAACAGACCCTCTGATAACTGTGCTATATTCAGAGATTAAAAAATATTTAGAGCTGATGAAAAGTAATGCCAAGCAAGCACTCCCCTATAGACACAAACACACATAGGGGAGCCTCTCACAGTTGAGCTGCTAGGCCAGCTACAACATAGGTACAAGAGGTAGCTCTCTCAAAGGGCCATTAATGTGCTTCTATTGACTGATATAATGTATGTGCTCCCTTCAAAATACAAAAACAAATCAGGAAATCAGGAAAAGCAATGCATTGTAAAAAAAAACACCAAAAGAATTAAACTCACCCACCGTAGTACTGGGATTTGGTAGTGCTACCATAGCTTGATTTTCAGTCCTCTGCTCAACTGTTATGATCCTCAAATCACACTGAAATCCTTGTTCATTTCAGATGGAAGAGGTACAACTATAAAAAATGAGCTAAATGCGTTACCCCCTCTTGACTGTAGACTCTCTTTCTCCCAACCCCAAACAATTCTCTTCCCTTTGTTCCCCATGCCACTCCCCCTTACACATGATCACTGTCACCTGACAGTGGACATAGTGCACCAGACCATCTCATTCATCTACACTGCATATAAGTATGCATGTAAGTCTTGTTCATGAGTGAGGGTAAGATTAACTGGGTAAGTCCTGTTCACGAAAGAGGGTAAGGTGAATCGGGTAAGTCTTGTTCACAAGTCGGGGTAAGAGGAATTGGGTAAGTCTTGTTCATTAGTTGGGGTAAGATGAATTGGGTATGTCTGGTTCACTAGTTGGGGTAAGATGAATTGGGTAAATCTTTTTCACAAGTCGGGGTAAAATGAATTGGATAAGTCGTGTTCACTTGTTGGGGTAAGAGGAATCAAGTAAGTATTGTTGATGAGTGAGGTTAAGATGAATCGGATAGATCTTGTTCATGAGTGAGGGTTAGATGAATCGGATAGATCTTGTTCATGAATGAGGGTTAGATGAATCGGGTACGTCTTGTTCATGAGTGAGGTTAAGATGAATCGAATTTGTCTTGTTCATGAGTGAGGGTTAGATGAATCGGGTAGATCTTGTTCATGAATGAGGGTTAGATGAATCGGGTACGTCTTGTTCATGAGTGAGGTTAAGATGAATCGGGTATGTCTTGTTCATGAGTGAGGGTTAGATGAATCGGGTAAGTCTTGTTCACAAGTCGGGGTAAGATGAATTGGGTAAGTCTGGTTCACAAGTCGGGGTAAGATGAATTGGGTAAATCTGGTTCACAAGTCGGGGTAAGATGAATTGGATAAGTCGTGTTCACTTGTTGGGGTAAGAGTAATCAAGTAAGTATTGTTGATGAGTGAGGTTAAGATGAATCGGGTAAGTCTTGTTTGTGAGTGAGGATAAGATGAATTGGGTAGATTCTGTTCATGAGTGAGGATAAGATGAATCGGATAGATCTTGTTCGTGAGTGAGGTTAAGATGAATCGGATAGATCTTGTTCGTGAGTGAGGTTAAGATGAATCGGATAGATCTTGTTCATGAGTGAGGTTAAGATGAATCGGATAGATCTTGTTCATGAGTGAGGGTTAGATGAATTGGGTAGATTCTGTTAATGACTGAGGGTTAGATGAATCGGGTATGTCTTGTTCATGAGTGAGGATTAGATGAATCGGATAGATCTTGTTCGTGAGTGAGGGTTAGATGAATCGGATAGATCTGTTCATGAGTGAGGATAAGATGAATCGGATAGATCTTGTTCATTAGCGAGGGTTAGATGAATCGGGTAGATCTTGTTCATGAGCGAGGGTTAGATGAATCTGATAGATCTTGTTCGTGAGTGAGGGTTAGATGAATCGGATAGATCTTGTTCATGAGTGAGGTTAAGATGTATTGGTACTGGGCTCTCCTTCATCAACCACCGCTTCCTTCACATGGAAAGGAGCCTGTGGGGGTGATTTTGGCATCTGAGAAGGGTGTGTCCCGGCTCCCTCTGGAAGTTTTCTGGCACAGCCAAATGGAAGGAGATTATGGCGCAGACCCAGAGCACTTTAGAGGTATTATATACACCATCTGGGCTGTGAATTGAGTCCCTCAGGAAGAGTTAAAGGGCCTGGCTGGGGAGAGGGACGTGTACTTTGAAAATTGAAGACCTTGTCCACGAATGATAAATAAAAATAAAATTCTATAATAACAAATATTTTTTTTTTAGACCAACAAAATAAAACTGAAATGCCTTCACCTGATTATGGAGGTATTCCGTACACCCTGGCTGTTCTGTATGAGGTGGAAAACAACATGTTTAGTCCACACGTCTGTAGAACACCATGTTATAAATTAACCACATTAATATAGGCAACTAAAATATGTGCGTGAACGTGCTGGCTTTGATTCACAAGCCACGCTCAGAAGGATGAAAACTATCACTATCACTTTATCATAAAGGTCGACACGTTACATAATTATTAGCTAGATGCATTATTTAGAGGGCAAAATCAAACAAAATGCATTAATAATACAGTTCAGCTCTCTACCTCTATTAATATCCGAGTTCAACTGTTTAACCTTTTTTCTCCCCACAACTTGCGCAAAATAGAATGTGGACACATTCAACTGGATTTGAAAGTGGATTCTGAACAAGGATTTTGAACAAGGATGTCACAGTGACTGTGAGAGAGCTGGACTTCATCATCATTAAATAATGTAAGTGTGTGGATTATCTCTGCAAACATGGACTATGCTCTGTTTGCACTATTGAAGTCCTGCCTCAGTTCAGCCAAATACAAACAACCAAACATTTCTTGGCTTTGTTTGTGACATGTGACTTATCACTGTATTTGCACCCTGGAGAAAGATGGAGTTTAAACACTCACGCTGGTATAAAATTTCCTGACATTCCAATTGCCACATGGCTGCCAATGTCCTAAATTGCTGTCCAATAAACACCCTTCTTATGAGTCCTTGTAATATGCCATGGTTCACACCAAAGAAAACAACCTGCAGATGTGAAAACACACTGATGATCATTTAAAGCACACTGCTGGTAACCCCAAAGGCCAACGTGTTCACAGTTTAAAAGATCATTCTTGTCTGTTCCAACTTTGGTCTTATTTTTGTAGTTTGGACCATTATTTCTATTGGCTATGTTAACATATTCATCAAAGTAATTGTTGAGATCTGGGAAAGCGATATTGCTACAACAAAATCCAATGGGATTCCCAGATCGACAGTTAACTTGATAAGAACTGTGTTACCATAATGATGGCCACAACAAAAAAGCCAGAATTATAATAAATCTGAATGATCTTTTAAGGACTTAAGTACCCATTTGCCTTAGTGCTATGTTTCATTAATAATTAATTCATATCATACTGATATTTTTGTTTCTTTGTGAAAGTCTGTTATGAGTGCATTTATGTGAAACCTTTATGCTACCGTCTTGGCCATGACTCAATCGGAAAAGAGATTTTAAATCACAATGGGACTATCCTGGAAAGGTGAGTTGTTTTTTTTATAAGTGCAAGTGAGAAATTTTGGGTTTTACAACAGTGTGAAGTTGCCAAACTGCAAACTTTATCTTTCCTTTGAATCTCTGGAGTTTTGCGCAATTCTTATCTGTGCAACGTGTTTGATACAAACCCAGTGGAGGGTCAATCAACAACATGAGTGCAATTTCTGACAGTGAATGGGTGAATACTGAGTGTACATTTACACATGTATTCTTATTCAATTGTATTCACATTGGAACTGAGTTATTCAGAGAGAAAAGCATTTTCTATGCAGTATATTTTCCTATACCTTGAACCCAGACTCTAAATCTAGAAAACTTGTCTAATGTGTTTAGTGGCAACAAAGGGAACGATTTCCACCTTTGGGTTTTTCACCTTTTTTTTCACTGTAACGATTCAGTATTGACATTTTTTTCCATCTGACATTATAAGATTGAAAGATTAGGTTCTTAGGTCAGTTTAGTGCTGCTGACTACGATCTAGGTAACAGCAGTCTGACTTTCTGGTACATCATATGTATCATGTTAAATTCGTGTTGAACTTCGTGGGTTCTTGTTTGTATTTGTGTGCTTGTGGACTTGTGACATGTCATCAGACACACAAAATCCACATTTAGCCAAGAACCAAGGTTCAAAGTTGATGGTCTTACTCAGCGTTTTTTATCGACAGTGTTTTGGAATTTGACTTGTGTGTTGGGACTCGGGGGTGGGGAGAATCCCAGCATGCATTTCCTGTCAATCAGCAGCGATGGTGAAGGACATGTGACGAACCCACAACTGTTAGAATTGTTATTCTACAACTAAAACAAGTTTGGCCATCAACATTCCTTAGTCATTCTGGTGAATTATCTCTGTTGAGCCCTTTGGTAATTTATTAGTCACACTGTTGTCTGTTACATTTTATTTACAATACATAATTCCTTTTGGAAGATAATCTGTGGTATCAGAGTTGAAATCTAATATTGATTGCTGGCTCATTGGTTTGGCTGAAGTTAAAGAGAAAGAAGCACTAATCTGTGTTTTTAGCCATGCTAGTGGTGCAGCTCAAAAGTGATTGGTCCAGACTGAAATATCAGCAACTACTGGACCGATTAGGGGGACATTGTGTCTGTCTGTCACTAAAGAAAGGTCTGGCTCCACACGTTATCATTGACACTGGAAAAAGACACTGACTTGTTTGTATTTCTTAAAACCAAGCTTAGTCGTCTTGGGCGCCTCTGAGCACAGGAAACAGCAGCAGTGCCCTTGCAAAAATAGATAGGCGAAGGGGAGGAGAACGCCACGTGAGATACGAGGCCAATGGGCGACGACTACATCTGCTGAGTCAGACTACCCTCAGGATGAATGGTCATAATGTTGGTGATCCACGAACATTTTCTAAAGCACCACCAGCAGGTCAACATTTTAATTTGTCTAAGACTTTGGTTCATGACCAAATACTGGCAGGACTATTGATCCACCCATCAGCCTCAGCTGTTGTTCGTGTTGAGTGCTATTGATACTATTTCTTTACCTTCAGCTGTCACTCTGTTCATTTTTTATTTTCATAATCTAATACCAATACAACATGACTGACTTGAGCCATTTCTATTTCAGAAGAAGTCAAACAACCAAAGTATAGATAGAAACTCAATTAGATTCTCATATCTTAAAAGGTTAACATCTGAATTACAAACAATAATAGGCAATATTACATTAATGAGTATTTTCAGTGGCAGCTTCTCGTTGTCACCAGAGCACTTTAAAATGTGACCTTCACCCACAGTCTACTGAACACTATATACTCTATCTTCTGTTTTAGTTTTCAGATGTGTGATGAGAATGACTTGAAATGGAGAGATTAGAGGTTTGAATCTAGAATAATAGCATTTATTGTGTCTCAGCACTGATTCTCAATAGCAGTTGAAGAAATGTAAATACTTAAAACCAGGCATGAACTCTTAAAGCATGTGGCTTGTAGAATGGTACCCATGGTGTATACAGCATGTGCCACAGAGAGCCATGCAGTAGCTGGTTGAAGCGATAGATTCTTGCCCTCTGTCAGGTTTACACAATAACAGGTTTGGACCCAAACCAAAGCTCAATGATTTAATAACAAAAGCAGAGTCCCCAAATGCAGCTGGTCCAGAAGGCAGGTATCAGAAAAGCAAATCTACAGAGGTCGGTCACAACAAATAAACCAGAAACTCACTGGGATAAAAACTATCACAAAGGGAAAAGTGGGTGAAATATTACTCACAAGGAGCGATGACACTGGGTACATCCCAAGTCTCTTAACTGCATCCCCGTTTCCCTCACTCGCCCCTCCTCCATGCGAGGAGAGAGGGAACGAGGAAATGGGTTTTAAGACAAATGAAACGTTTTCCTCCGGAGCGTCACGTGAAGCGACGTCTGTTTCTGATCACATCTGGATCAGCTGTCAGTCACTTTAACAGCTGGAGAGACTTTTGATGGAGTTTGTGTCTGTACACATGATCACTGTATTAATACTAATAAAGACACAGTTATCATCACTGTACTAATACTAATAAAGACAGTTATCATCACTGTACTAATACTAATAAAAACAGTTATCATCACTGTACTAATACTAATAAAGACAGTTATCATCACTGTCAGAGTAGAGGTGTTTTCTCTCTGTAACCTGTTACCTGTTAAACAAACTGCAGTGAGTATTTATACTGTGTTCTGTGTTCTGCTTATAAGCACACGATCGATTCCTACCGGCAGAATGCGTTTATATTATTTATGAATTCTTCAACAAATCAAATACAAAACTGGAGTTTAATCTGTGATCTGTCTTCACTCTGGTATGAAACTCCAGTGATCAGTCCGATCAGTTGCAGCGTCCAATCAAATAACTGATGAACAATAAGGGAGCGTGTCGGCCATTAAAACACTTCCTGGAACCCTGCTCTCGTGGATCCTCACTCATGGCTCCTCAGAGATCCCTACTCGCTCCTCGCTCTTCGATCCTCAGAGCAGAAATCCGAGCTCTGGGACGGCCATCAATATGGCGGCTCAGAACAACTTCCTGTTCAAGCGAGGAGCGAGGAGATGACAATTAAGAGACTTGGGATGTACCCAGTGAAACAGGGGGAAGACACAGACTAAATAGTCAAGGAGAGCAGTGTGATTACACACAGGTAAAACAAATCAGGGAGGGGCCTGATTGAGTAACAATAAACATGACGCAAAGAGAGTTTAACTTTCAAAATAAAACAGGAAACACAAAAAGTTTTAAAAAGTTGATTTATCTGCCGAACAATCTTGTGCAGCGTCTTCACTGGTTGCCTCACGGCGATGACACGACTCCAGGAAGTCATTGTTCATAGTTCAGCGCGTATGTCTCCACAAATTTGTCTTTGTTTGTCACTCTATGCTAAGCTAAGCTTAACTAAGTTAATTGCCTCCCAGCTCCAGCTCCAGACTTAATGCACTGACATGAGAGTGATATTGATCATCTCATTTCATTTTAGGAAAGAAAGAAACCATTTTTGTGTCATAATTTGGCCACAATTAAAGGCACTTAATTCGAAATACAGAGCATTTCCATTGCTTCTCCACAGCTCACTGAGCCGGCGGCTCGCAGCTAACGTCCTGTCAGAGCTAACGGTGTTAACTAAGGGGGCGGAAGTCCTCACGTTAACATGGAAGCCTAGAACGCCCAGGTTAAAACTGTTAGCCCTGTCAGCGTTGTTGCTAACGCTAGCGCTGTTGACGCAATTAGCACCGTTAGCTGCTAGCCGCCGGCTCAGCTGTCGCCATGTTTCGTAGTGGCAGAAGTTGATTTAAATCCAAGAGTTGACTAGAGAGGAGACCGAGACAGGACTTACACATGCACACACTAAATATGAACTAATATGGTGAGATATTTGGCTGTATTGGCTCAACTAAATGTTATCGAACTTATTGACCAGCTCCGGAATGTCTCCATGACAGTGAAGCCTTGAGATGTTTGTTGTTTGTAAGTGTGAATGAGACATGAGATGAGACATGAGGCTTTAACATATAAGGATACTATATGCAGGACCTATATTGTCCTGCATATAGATTACTACCATAATTCAGATCTGTGAAAGGAAGGAAATCCCGTCTGGTATGGGTTATAGCTGCTGCGGTAGTGGGCCAATCACACGTCACATCAAATCAAAGAATGCTTCTGGTGATTGGCTGCGAGCAAAAATCATACAATTACCAAATTTATTTTCCTACATCAGGGCAGAGAAAGCATCAGTGGTGGGGATCATTTGACTGGAAAACTTATCGGTACTACGTATTTCAGTCGATACCTCAAAACCAGAAATGCTATATTAGCGCAGTGCAGAGCGGCTTATATAAACACACCACATTGAAGGAATAAAACACTCAGAGATGGAGAATAATTTCCTTCTCTCTGCATTACTCCACCACATATATTCATATGTTTACCGCTCTATTAATGCTCTGACTATCGTATAGAGAACGTTTTAAAGACACACACATAGCAGAACTTGATTACCTCTAGTTGTCAGCATGCTGTTAACTGACTTTAAATCCACTGGTACACCTGGAAAAGGTCCGAAAGTGAGGAACAATTAGGTTAAAATACAGCACAGTATAAGATATAAATACAATATTGGAAATAACCAGGTTCTTAAAAAGATCCATCAAGTTTGTTTTCCACTACCTCTGTATTCTTCTGGTTATCCGCAGCGGAGACTAGATTTTCACCTGATTGGTTCCATCATTGATCATTCTCTTCAGGTACTCATCTGAGAACGTGTGTGTGTGTGTGTGTGAGAGAGAGAGAGCTAGAGAGAACATAACTCCCGGCTTGTATTTGTATCTCGGTGGATTAAAGATTAATGTCTTGGTCCTCTAGCACACTTTGTGTTCACATACCTTATATTTTGAAAAGTTTTGAGAAGTTTTGGTAACTTTTCTAATTAATAATACATCGGAGCAGGCTCGTCTGGAAATACAATTACTGACATTGTTTATGTTGCACCAGAAGCTTCAACAATGAGCGTGATTGAAAAGACTAATGCCATCTTTGGGTTTTTTCTAGTAGTGAGGCTCCATGTTTGGGTCCCGGGGGTTGAATGCTGAGCTGAGCTCGTGTGACTGCCTGAAAGTGTCTCGCAGAAGTTTGTGATTGTACACACAGTAAAAACACTCTCTTGGTTGTGGTATTGCTTTTCTTTTTTATATTTCATGAAATATGCATCCTGTTGACATTCTTCAATTTTTCTTTTTTTTTTTAAATTCATGGCACTCAGTCAAACACAGTGATGATGTAAAGAAAAGAACACTCAGGAAGTCTTTAGACAATTTGGTAAGAGGAATCAAACATGATATAAGTGAAAAACAGACATGTTATCATTATAGAAACCCCCTCCTCCGGCCTGCTCCAGGGTTCAGATGCTCAGGACGGCTGATTGCTTTAGTTAAACTCCACAACTCTGCATTTGCATCATATTGAAAGACAAGAGACTTGAGCTTCCTGCCAACTGTTCTCAGCTTCCAGAGGGCCACCATGTTGGCTGTGAAACATGAACAATTAATAGTATAACATTTGGGTAAAGTCTGATTAGATTTCTACCTGAGAGATGACGTGAGAAGATAGATATCAACCTCATGTCTGTGTGTTAAATGTGGAGCTGTAGACAGGACACATGCAGCTTAGCTTAGCATAAAGACTGGAAACAGCTAGCCTGGCTTTGTTCAAAGTAAAAGAATACACCTCTAAAGCTCACCTGAAGCCATTAATAAGAGTTTGGAGGGTCTGAACAGATGTTATAAAGAAATAATATATTACATTTATTTCCTCTCCCATGTGACACAAGAACAATGCACTTGACGTTTTGTCTGGTGCATGTAGCTTTAGCCGTCTTTTTGGACTCCTTACAGAGCACCTCATTACCATGATATCATGTAAGTAACCATCAAATTCATAGTCAAGACACTTTTGCAGGTTGGTCATCCTCATGCGAGTTAGCCGCAGACATGAAAACATGAGAATGACATGCAAATTTTGAAAGCAATCGCCGGAGCTAATGTTAGTTAGCTAGCTAGCTGTTAGCCAAGATATAGCTCCAAAACGCCTCCCCTCTAAAACCACAAATTGCCTTTTTTTCCCCATTTCTCTAGATACGGGGTATTCATTAGTAAGCTTTAGAAGTGAGAACTTTGGACAGAGCCAGGCTAGCTGTTTCCCCCTGCTTCCAGTGTGTAAGCTAAGCTAAGCTAAGCTAAGCTAAGCTAAGCTAAGCACATCAGACACCAGCTCTGCACTTAACGCACACACATTAGATATTTCTTTCTATGAATCTTGTCTTCTCACTCTCAGAGAGAAAGAACTTTTCACGAAAATGCTGAACTATTATTTCATCTGAGAAAAAATTCATCAGGAGCAGAAAACTTTTACTTTTACAACTTTAGGCAAGTTTTTCTCGTGCGACATAAAATCTAATCAAACACTGAAGACACACAAAGTCTCGAAAAGTAACCAAATTCATGTTGGCTCTAAAGGACATAAAACGTAACAATAACCATATTAATAATAATAATAATAATAATAATAATACAAATTCTCCGCTACAGAGCTGCCTAGCACAGTAATACTGTTAGAGAGGGGGACACATTGTGCTGTACAGGCAGATAGACAAACAGGACAACACACACTGTAGTACATTCTGGAGTAAAAAACACTTCATAATTGTCATCATGCAATAAAGAATAACAGCTATTTGCTTAAAAAACAAAAACATGGCACATAGGTGATCATCATCAGAAACACATCAAATATAGAGACACTTCTTAACAAATATAAAGTTATTGCATTTTTCATTATTACTTCATATAAGACACTATACGCGAGGCATACTGTGGAAAATCTTCTCTACCCAAAGTGGATTGTGGGTAGCGACTAGCTGATTGTCCTTCTGTAATTAAATGGCTTCTAGTTCGTATGTACAGACAGGAAGCGTCCCTTTTAATGCGCTTCAGAGCTACTGGCCTCAAAGGGAGCGGTGGTCCAGGCTTGGCTGCTGGGGAACGTCCTGGTAGCACCTTATCACTGCGGGTGCTCAGAAGATACTCAGAAGATACTCAGAAGATACTCAGAAGATACTCCAGCACAGTGTTCCTGTAACACTCACAACACGGATGTCCTTGTCACCTACTGACGGCCAACACATATAAAGAAATACAAGGATCTGGCACCTTTAAAGAGACATTACTCCACTTTACTAGTCAGGGGGAGCACTACGAGGTTTGTGAAATATGTTTTGTGGCTCTTGGGGAATAAACCTGATGATGTCAGAGTGATGTCATCAGGGTTTTCTCAGCTTGGGCTTGGAGAGTAAGATTCCATTACCATAAGAGGCTGGCGTTTATCCGACAACAAGAATCGAATTAAAAAGTCTATCAAGTTGAATTATGGGAATTCTAGCATCCGATACTAAGGCTCTAAAAGTCAGGATATCTCATGTTGACTGTTCCTTTTTTCCTTAAAAAAAGAAAGAAAATCTTTCTCCTGCAGGTCCTCTGATTTTGTGAAAGTGTATCACTAAATTGGTGTCGACAAATCAGGCACTTAGCATTCCTGTCGACCATTTTTCCAAAGCATGCAGTCAAACATTAAACGGAGACAGCGATTGGTTCCAGTTCATTTCAGAACGCTATAAATCAACTTTTAGAGTTGTGAAGGGGGAAATGGGTGATCCGTCGCAGTGAACACTAACCGTGTTACGTAACACCATTACGTTGTTTAGATTCACACATGACGTGAACAGTGGCCTCCTGAGTGAAAGTCCTGTGTTTGTTTGACTCCTCCCAACCACTCTTTGTCCTTTCTCTCCTGCTATACTCGTCGTTACACCTCCTAACTGTGGATAACGGTCGCCCAATACACCACGGCACCTATTGTGACGGACCGAGAACACGGCACTCACCCTGCTGCGGGTGCAGCATTATACGGGTGCTCCATTTAGCATTCATCCCTTTCCATTTTCAGAGCTACATTCCTCACATTGTGAACAATGCATCGTGTTCTGAGGATCCTTCGTGAGCACCACATCAGAGAAAGTGTTACCAGGTTCGTTTTCGGAGAAAAGCTTCATGTCATCGGGTAAAACCGTGACATGTAACCCATACAGGTCCTGGATCACCAGCTCCCTCAATATTTAAACTTTTTGATTGACTTTCCGGCACTTTGTTTGGTCAGTAGTTACGACCGACTTTGGAGGCTGGCTCAGCCCATGAGCATGGCACTAACACTGCTGAGGTTAGAGGTTTGAAAACACTCGGTCCATGGACATGCACCTTGACCAGCGTCACGTTAATAATGCTGATCAGGCTCCATCTAATACCTAGACACACGGAGCAGAGGAGCCCGGGGTCGACCGACACCAATCTTTGTGTGTGAGTGCCTGTGAGAGAGTGTGTGTGGCGGATGGGAATTTTCGGGCAATTTGTCAGACAGATGTGCTGCCAGACAGGGATGTTTTGTCATCTGTGTCTGAATTCCCAATCGGACACACACACACACGCACACGCACACGCACACACACACACACACACACACACACACACACACACACACACACACACACACACACACACACACACACACACACACAAGACAGAGTGAGTCATGAAATTTACATCCACGCTTAACAGCTTTCAGAGGAGAGCCTGCTGCTGGGACTAATGGATAAACACTGCTGGTATGAAGTCAAAAGCTTCTTAAAGGGCACACACACACACACACACACACACACACACACACACACACACACACACACACACACACACACACACACGCACACACACACTTCACTGGAGGGGAAACCCAGTGAGTATCCCAGCCACTGAATAACACTGTTCATACAAAAGCTTTCCACAATAAGAGCTTTTCCCGACCCCTTGATTGTTTGACACGCAGGTGAGTCAATAGGAATGATTGTCGCCAACGCTTCTTCTTGCCCCATGACCGCCCCAACACACACTCACCTCATGGGGGAGGGGTCGGGTGGGTGGGAAATAAAAAGCACTTAAACCTGGTGGAGGACAGGGGCTGCAGCGATGAGGAGCCCCAGGAGGAAGCACAGGCCCGGGGGCATGGGTGAGGGCGGAGCGCCCCCGGACGAGCGGATGTAGGAGGTCTTGATCTCGGACGCCAGGAATGCAGAGAGGGGGACGTGGGAGACCAGCGTGGGGCTGGCGTAGTTGATGAGGGAATCGATCTTCTCGGCCTCCTTGCTGCAGGCTTCGATCTGGAAACAAGAGGAGAGCTCGCTCAACACTGGACTGATGTTTTGAAGCCTCAATTTTAGGTATTTTGTCAGTTGCCATCTCGTTTTTTGGCCGTCTCCATCTTGTTTTTTTGCAACCAGAAGTGTCATGAGAGGATGGAACTAAGCACAACTGAATAAGACATTTTAAGGCAACCAAAGTGTTACAAATAATGCTAGGGTTGGTAATCTTGACTAGAAACTAGAAAGAGTACGATAGATTTAAAATAAATGATCCAACCTTAAAATCCAGCTCAGTGTTCCAGCTCTTTCCCAATGAGAGCAGCTAGCAGCGCTAGCTGCAAAAGTTACAAAAGCAACAATACCGGAGTTTGTTGTCAGAGCATTTGACTCGTTGATTGTGTCAGGATGTCATGAGGATTTCAATAAATATATCACAACATTTCATGAAGAAGAAGATTACCAACCCTAGCTTTCACTTTCATGAAGTTTCATGAAGTGAAACTTGTAAGATGAGAACACAGACAACTCCCAGACCGGACAGCGCTGTGGTGGAGACCTGTCAATCACAGTAGCCCCGCCCTAAAGCATACTCCTCTTTATGGTCTATTTGACTCTAAATGGACCATAACTTACTAAATGAACATCATGCTGTATTGAAGAAGACTTGAAACTAGAGATCGAACCATAAACTCATGTTTACAATGTTTACTGAGGGAATAAATCAAGAGAGAAGTAGAGTCATTTTCTATAGACTTCTATACAACCAGAGGAGTCGCCCCCTGGTGGTCAGTAAAATAGGCAGCTGGCCATCTGGACTGTACCTGGCTGGATGTGGACTTTGAATAGGAACATTAGTTGGGCTGTCACGACTGAAGACAGAATTTAATTTAATTTGGTACAACTCAGACTGGAAAGCCACTGTGTGCCCCGTCATTCAGCTTCAGGGTTGTTGGCTGTGCTTTTGCATGGGAAGCTGTATTCAGTTCCAGAGTTTTATTTAAGGAGCGCAGTACAAGTGCAAAGTGTGCAGTGCTCAGATGTGGAGACTTTGCTTTGGCACAGCCTCCGTCAACCTGGGGATGAAAATTACTTTACTTCTCAAACAAGTTGGAGATGCTGTTGCCTAGGAACAGCTCAGACTAAAAGCCACCAGAAGAAGCTTCCCTTAGCCCCTGCAAATCTTGTTTGTTTTGTATTTTTTCTTCCGTCTAAACCTAGTGACATTTTACCATTTGAGAAAGAGTTCATTCTTTTGCTTTTATTGAAAAAGGTTGAAATGCGTTCCATTATTTTAATGACTCAAATGGAATATTTCTCAGAATTGAGGGGCCCTTGTCGCTGCAGCACAACAGCTTATATAGTTCATTCCACTTCAGTCAGCCTGTCTGACTAAACAGCATGCATTTTAAAGTATAAGAGTATAAATGATTCAATGTAAAGCTGCCACTCCCACAGGTTGGGTTCATTATCGCCATGGGCTTTAAAGAGGGAAGCTAGAGAAGAACCGCGGGTTAAAAAAGGTGAGGCTGCTGGAGGCTGCTGGAGGCTGCTGGAGGCTGCTGGAGGCTGCTGGAGGCGAATGGAGGGATATTTTTCACGGATAAAACTAAAATGTAGCCGTGGAAAACAGATTGCATCAGACGAGCTGAATAACTTTCATATTCAGGCGGCATACGCACAGCGAGGAGCAGACCTGTGGAGGCATACGCAATCTGAGCAGATTGAAACACCGAGCTAATCTCCTCCCAAATGTTGCGTTTATTCAAAACACGTCTTCTGCCAAATGCACCGCACTGATGAAGGCAATGTCGCTGAACACATCTGGGGGATAAACCCAGCATCTGTAGGACTGTTTACATACATCGACCTTTCTGCTTCTATCAACCTTCATCTATCATGACAGTGATGCATGTTCCATGTTGTTCATGTTCAAACCCTCCTCGGTATGAACATGTCTGCATCTGTATCTGTAAGTCCTCTTCAATGCAGCATGATGTTCATTTAGTAAATGAAATGCGAAGCACATACAATAATAACTCAAATTACTCAGAAATTCATCCTTCATTGATGAAATTCTGTCATCTGATTACTTTGCACTAACGTTCTTTATTAAATGAGAAGATTCTCGGTACTCTTCGTTTGTCATGTAGTGAATTCACACAAGAGTACACGTAACCATGTGGTTGTTACATTTCGGCTAGATATTTATTGAACAACCAAAACAAAATGCTAAATCGTGATTCATATTGTTGTCAAGATATGAAATGCCCCATATTGTGATCCAAGATTTTTCGGCACATCGCGCATCCCCAGAATTATGAACTGTGTGTTATTCTGAAAAGTACCAAATAAGTCTGATCGGGTGCACTCTGATGTTCACTTTGTTTAAGATGTGGTCGACTTGTGAAACCTGTTCAAAATGTCAATTATTTTCTTCTGCAACTCTAAAAAGATGTTCTGTCCATTCAGAAAAAAACAACATTCTTTTAATGTGAAGAATTGCCTTGATGTTGGAATTCATGGAATCTCTCTCAGATTTAGTCTTGTTGTTTCATTCTCTGTCTTCATGTCCTCCGTTCTCCCATTCCTTGCTAATTAAATTCCTCCAGTACCAGTGTGTGTGCAGCGTGCTCGGTGCTCAGTACCAGTGTGTGTGCAGCGTGCTCGGTGCTGTTGGGCATGGACTGATTCTGGTCTAAGATTAGATCGGCTCCCTACCAGCAGCCTGAAGACGCCTCGGCTCCAGATACAGACCTTTTTAACCCACTTACTGGGTGGCACACATAAACCTCGTCCTATTCCAATAACCTCACACGCTTCCCTGTCACCACCCGAGGGCACTAGATGAGTTTTATGTCATTTACAATTACAATCAATTATGATTATGAATGTTTCTCTCAGGCCATAGATATAGCATATAATAAAAAGTTGCTGGGCCTTGCTTGTGGTGGCTGCAGCTCTCTTATATATCTGGAGGAAAGAGCCTTGAGCCACAGACACGTTTATATAGAGACGCTCAAACCAGC
>JACSYO010000396.1:1222500-1252500 GCA_016806645.1 Ophiodon elongatus | reverse complement strand
GGTAAAGCAGACTGAGATGGACTGAGAATGACAGACAGGAGCTTCCATATAAGAGTGTGTGTGGCTAAAAACCTTAAATCAAGACTTTTTCCTTCTTAAACTGGCAAATTACTTTGATATTTGGAGGCTGGAATTCCAATGAGCAGCAAGCGTGAGTGTAAATCTCCACGGAGAGCCGTTAACTAGCCTCGCTCCTCGACCTCTCAATCCCAGCCCACGTCTCAGACGCACTCGCTGGTAATAGGACTTGATGAGGAGGAGGAGGCACATTCAAATCAAGGAGCAAGAGCGGAATATAAAAAATGAACCAAACTAGGGATAATAAAGCCTTCATCAGGCATGTGATGGGATGGTGTGTGTGTGTGTGTGTGTGTGTGTGTGTGAGATCCCTCTAAATGCTACACACTGGCCCTTTAAATTAAAATATAAAAACATAACATATGTCACCTTCAATAGAATGCTTCTGATCACATTTCAGCTACACAATAATGAATAAGGTAGACATATTTTACATGTCACAAACACAAACTCCACAGATTCAGCATGTCTACCCACAATGCAACGCAGACAGTTCAGTCAGAGATCACTCTATGTTATGCTAGTAGCGGCTAACGTAGCCTGCAGCAGAGGTCTGGTGAGATCACTTCTTTCTCTCTGCTCCTAGTTTTTTCAAACTCGTAATCTTCAGAGCCGGCCGACGCTGACTCAAGTGACATCACTTGAGGACGTTACCCAGACTTCCCACAGCTCCCTCAGGATCCCCGAAGGCGGGCCCCAACGCTAACGTTTTATTGATATGAATGAAAGAGGAATGAAAGAGAAATGAAAGCAGCCTGTCGCAGAGTGAAGCTGCGACTTTATTTCCTCATATTCTCGTGTATGGTCGCCGCTGCAGATCCCATCAGCTGTGCTTGTGTTTGGTATTAGCAGGCTTAATGCTGAGCCCTCATATGATGGGCCTGTGGATTACAGCCAAGTTGACTGACAGCCAAGAGGGGCTTTGTCCTATAATTAAGCTGACCGGAATGAGTTGCCGGTGGGACGTATTATCAGCCAACGTGTCAGCGTTTAGACCTCAGCAGGCCTCAGGTGTTTAGAGCAGTTCAACAGGTCCTGCTGAGTCCCTCCAGAGTCCTCAGCCGAGCCCCTCCATGCTGTTGGATGCTGAGCGGGAGACTCCGGAGAATGCATAACGCCGGAGACATCAGCCTCCAAATGGTTACTAACGGAGCTCTGCAGCCCCAAAGGAACCTCCGGAAAGCCCTGGCATTATGTCTGCCTGCTCAGGAAAAAAACATTCTTACAGAGTCCTGACATACGTCTCCAGCTGTGGTCCGTCCACGTGAGGCACAGCATATTTGTTTTTCAGCACTTGGCTGCAATCTGCTGGTGTTTGTTTCATTGGCACCGCTGTATACCTCCAACACGGTGTGTGGGGAAACGGACAACTTGACCAGGAAACCCACGGTAGGACTACACCACTCATTCACCCTGCTACAGTGGACTTGTTTTCAAGGTTAACAGTGTGTGTGTGTGTGTGTGTGTGGGTGTGTGTGTGTGTGTGTGTGTGTGTGTGTGTGTGTGTGTGTGTGTGTGTGTGTGTGTGTGTTGTTACTTGGACACGTAAAAGTTAATTGTGAAAAAGGACTTCTGCTTCACAGTTTCTGGTCCTTCAGTAACAGCACTGTGTTCTCGGTACGGTCCGGATTCTTTGGATTTATAGCTCCCCCAAGTGGTCTACACCTGTAACTACATCTGACACCGCCAGCAGAATCCAGACGCAGAACGTGGCTGAACCTCGCTTTGACCAAAATCTGCAGATTAATTTCCGTGAAGTGTGACCCGTCTGTACCTTAGAGAAAATGTTCATCTGCTCTTTGTTCCAGAGGATCTGCAGCATGCTGGCACATATCGGACAACAGGCTCCTGGAAAGAGGTCAGAGGTCAGAGGTCATGGATTAATTCAATACGACCCTCCAGAAACTGATGATGTACACGCGTCATTAGGAAGCCTCTCAGTGAGCGGCGCTCACCAGGTGGGGTGACGGGCTGGCAGCCTGGAGTGGACAGCGGGGGACAGGGAATCACGCTGCACGCAGAGTCGGGGGCCACGTCGGACATGGCCCCCACGGCGTGGCAGGGGCCCTCGTAGTCCACGGCCACGCGGTCGGTGAAGGCGTCGCACACCGTCACGTAGGTTTCGCCGTTATGGCCACAGACTTGCTGAGGCTTCCTGCAGGCATCCTGAGGCAGAGCACACCGAGCTCATGTATTATCAAATGTAGTATCCGTATAAATCATCAGGTACGGCAGAGTTTGTCGTAAAATATCAGCCTATGAATTAAAACCTTTTATTAAAAATGTAAAATCTATCTCCTCAGTGTGCATCAATACATCCCCAAGGAGACGAAGTGGTCCATCAGAGCAGCATCTTGGTGAACGAACCCAGAAAGGTTAAATAACAACTACATAAGAGCACTGAATATGTTTATGATTAGTGAACAATTCTCTCAGATGAGCAGAGAGACGTAGAAACACACACTCTCTCTCTCTCCCTCTCTCGCTCTCATTCGCTCTGTGGATTGCTACAATGGGGGAAAAATACATTATATATATATATATATATATATATATATTTATATATATTATATACAAAACAATAAAAGGGATTAAATCTCACATCATCTCAGCCTTTGCTTCTTACATTTTCATAATTTGTTTCCCAAATCCCCCAACTTCATGGAGGTGTAATGGATTACTATGAATGGAGTAAAATATCAATATTATATTGCTAATGAGGCATGAGACTAAAAATAATTTTAGATGTTGAACATTTGTAATACGGAAATATGGCACGAGTCTTTAGACGCTTCTGGCTGTTCTATGATTTGACTTCACTCACTTAGTCATTTTATCCACGTCACTGATAATCAGAAATCTCATGATGTAAATATTTAGTAAAAGCACCAAAGGTAAAAAGCAGGTCAGCAGTGAGTGTGTGTGAAGACGGAGGCGGCGGCCCGTGTGTGACCCACCTGGCAGTGGCCCATGTAGGCCAGGGTTTTCCCCGCCTGCTGCAGCTGGCAGGGGCTGGGGTGCACCAGGCCGTCGGTGTCGCAGGCCGGCTCCACGCTGCTCTTATCGCAGGGCCCCGGGCGGCCGGCACACTCGTACTGAGGGCAGTCGGACGAGTCACTGAGACACACGCGGTACTTTGGGATGCACCTGGAGACACACACACACACACACACACACACACACACACACACACACACACACACACACAATATGGCTTCATACGTTCGTCTATACCACGACGCGAGGACCACAGAATACTAATAGGCTCAAAAATGTAACCAATAAATGTCACCATGAAACTTCCCCAGTTGAGTACTTACATTAAGGCAATACTTTTTTGTATTACAAGTTTCTTGAAAAAGTATGTTTAAATATGAAAACGAGGCATTATCTCATGAAATATTTGCTGATTTGCAGACAGAGCAGTAAAATAAGACCTGAGTGTGTATTTTGGATGTTGCCTGTCATGAGCCCCGCTCACGAGCAGAAAGGACACACACTCAGGAGTACATTTGATTGAAAAGCTGCAATAAAAGAGCAAAACTATTTTCCTTCAAAGACACACAAAGAAGCCCGGCTCTATCACCACGGCAACCAGCGAGTCTCCACACACACACACACACACACACACACACACACACTCACACACACACACACACACACACCTGCGCTCATTAGCGCGTGTGTGTTCAGTCTTTGAACAAAGAGCCAGGAAAAGAGTTTAAGACCTTGTAGCTGAAGGAGAACAGACGTCACGGCGGGGTGGGAGTGGCGCATCACTGAAACATGGAAACATGGCCGTCTCATAGCCTCATATTCAACAGACAAAGCTGGATTTAGTGTAACTTCGTGAGCCTTTTCATGGGACTTTAGGACTTTAGGACTGGCAGCAGACTACGAACAGAGGAGGTAAAGGAGCTGAATCCAGGGCCTAAAGTCCACCGCCTCTGTTCTCCAGACTGACGCCGACAGGCCGATGCAGATACAGAGGCCGGTTCAGTGGTACAGCGGGTCAGAGACGGCTGCTCGGTGGGGGAGGAGCTCCTCCCCGGAGCTGGCTGGCCCTCACCTGGAGCTTTTACCCCATTACGCGCTGCAACAGAGAAGTCTCCCAGGTCCAGTATTTATTTACTACTTTTACAAGCTTTTCTAAGATCTTGCCTCTCGAGAGTCCGTGAGTCCGTGAGTGTGGAGATCGGGATTGGGCCCCAGGCTACACGATATGGCCACTTTACTACACAAGACGTCGCCCTAGACAACCTCCAGGGATTAACATACTTCTTTTAACCGTAACCATGACATTTTCCTAAACCTAACCACGTGGTGTTGGAGCATTAATCTACACGAACTACGTCCTTTTAGAGGGCGTGTCATGATGTCCTGTGGCCCCGCAGATGGCCCCACCTTTCTGCGACCTGTGATAGAAGGTCTGCTTTGAAAGGCCCGGGGTGAAGGTGGCTCGCGGGTCCGTCTCTGAGCTTCACAGCAGCCCTCGCCTGGACCTCCACACTTCCAGAGGATGTGGACTTCGCTGTGCCCTCCAAGAAAATCAGTTTTTCCACATTGACTTTCATTTCTATAATACGTGTGTATGAGACACAAATCCTTAAATCCCTCAAAACTTTAAAGTTAGGAGTACAGGCCCGTCTTTATAAAGGCTTGTTTCATACAAAGGCCTCCCTGTAGTTGAGCTAAATAGAGAACTAACAAATGGCCTTTGGTGTTTGAATATCATTAGAAATGCTTTTTGTCTGAGGCTGGAAATATAGACGGCGTCTGTCTTTCCTTAGATTTATATTCCTGTCAGCATCTAGGCCGCGAGTGAAGGTTCAAAGCTCGCGGGCGGGGAGTGGGGATGAGGGATGGTGAGGATGTGAATGTAATGGAGTAACAAACAGCATATTGATGAGGCTCTTGTGTGCAGTTAACCCCTCGCTTATCAACCACTGCCGGTGTGCATGAGCACGCTAAAGAAGCTCATTGAAAGCCCTCGTGTTTTTGGTGGACGGTGAGCTGAACCAATCCGTTTGCAACCAATGAACGTTAACGTGAGAGTTGTTAACTCTTGCGTGACTTAACGACCCTCAAGTACGAGGATTTTACGACAACCGGCACGGCTAGCCAAAGTCTCGAAAGTCAGCTGGACCAGCGAGCGAGTTGGTATCAGGCGTTAACCTCTAGTTCTGAAAATGAAGCCAATGCTTCCTGCATGAACCTGCATTCTCTCTCCTGACCACCAGGGGGCGACTCCTCTGGTTGGATAGAAGTCTATAGAAAATGACTCTACTTCTCTCTTGATTTATTCCCTCAGTAAACATTGTAAACATGAGTTTATGTCTCAATCTCTAGTTTCAAGTCTTCTTCAACACAGCATGATGTTCATTTAGTAAATTATGGTCCATTTAGAGTCAAACAGACCATAAAGCAGGGGATGCTTTAGGGCGGGGCTACAGGGATTGACAGGTCACTACCAGAGCCGTATACATCGTCTCCACATCACTCCTCTGTAGTCCAACTATGGTCACTTTCGTTCACCGGTTGCAAAAAACCAAGATGGCGGCAGCCAAAACGCTGAACTCAAGGCTTCAAAACGGCAGTCCACAAACCAACGGGTGAACTTGCACAACACTGACCACAGCAACCTGCAACAGCAACTGAGATAGAGAGATGGAAGGAGAACCAGTGGAGAAGAAAGGAAGGGGGAAACGTCAGCAGCAGCTCCACCTACCTCTGGTTCCTCTGGCAGGGTTTGCCGGCACAGGGGTTACTGAGGCGGCACAGGCCGAAGACAAACTGATGGTCCTTGAAACCCATGCAGCGCGCCACACAGGCGCTGGGATACGTCCGCCCGTTAGACGCACACACTGGGACGAAGCGGTCCGGACAGTTACAGGGGAGGCCTGGAGGAGGACAGGGGGAGAGGAGCACTGATGTGACGGAGGGAAGGTATTCATGGAATCCATTGTGATGGAGCGACTACAATGGTTAGGATGACTGAGCAGTGTGGCGGTGAGGTGGAGCTACAATAAGTGAGCTTCAGCTTTGAAGGAAAATGATTTCCCAAGGTCTGGCCATTGGTTCTATTGGTTATGAAAACAAACAACTAAACTTATTCCTTGTGTTCTTGCACTGCGATTGAAACAGACTTGCTGTTGTGCCCATCGATGGCAGTTCTAACGAGCGACAAAGCATCAACCAATCAGAGCTCTGAGGGATGGATTGAGAGCGGGGACGTCGTCTTCCTACGTAGCTAGCTAGCTCCATGAAAAATAGTGCGAGGAATGTTCACGCAAAAAGCGTCTGTGTAGCGTAAACTTCATCCACAAACTAAAGATAAACAACTATGACGAAAAATATTTTCAGACGACCTTTTCACACTGAATGAAAAATAACCAGCGAGAATGTGACAATGTAGCATATTTTTCCTCAAAGAATGAAAAGGAAACAATAATAATGGACAAATGACCTGAAAGTCTTCTTTAAAGACCTGCATGTATCTGCAGAAACACACACAGTAGGTCCGACAGAAGCAGATTTATGGACTAAATTATCCCACAACCCACTGAGTATTAGACGGCGGGGGCCGACTACGAAAACATGCATCGAGCTGACTTTTACAAAAAAAGGTAAGCTAACATAACACTGTCAAGTGCCTTGGGTGCCACGTTAACGCTACTTTCGCACGCACGCACACGCACACACACGCACACACACACACACAGACCGGTAAAGTGTCTGCGGTCCTCATCGGAGCTGTCGAAGTCGAGACACTCTCTGGTGGAGCAGATGGTGTCTCCAGCGAAGCAGGAGCAGGTGTGGCAGTCGATCTTGAAGGACGACCCGTGGCCTGGCGGTAACAACAGAAGAACACGTTACTGTATGTTGAGGATGTGATGATTTACAATCCAAAATACCTGGTGTCCACACTTTAGCTGAGACTTGTCATCTCAGCACATTTTATTTTACTATTTCTGTTAGTATAAATAATATTTAGTGCCTTTTATATTTAGTTTTCATGCTTGATCCATGCTCAAAGTGAACACACTACTCTAGTTCAACCATAGACTGTATATAACAAGTTGACGTAGTCATCGTGACGTCAGCCGTTGGTTTGTGGACTCAAGTTCGGCGATTTCCTTCGTCGCCATCTTGAATAACAGCCATCGCCATGTTGTTTTTTTCGCAACCAATGAACAGAAGTTACCAATCACAGCAACCTGTCAATCCCAAGGTAGCCCCGCCCTAAACGTAACCTGCTTTATGGTCTGTTTGACTCTAAATGGACCATAATTTACTAAATGAACATCATGCTGTATTGAAGAAGACTTGAAACTAGAGATTGAGACATAAACTCATGTTTACAATGTTTCACCCAATGTTTTGGGTGAAAGTCCAGTGTTTTTGCTCTGACCGAATGCAAAAAACACACAATGCCAACACTTGCTCCTGGAAACTGAGCCGTCTAGTTGGGTATCTTTACAAGGCATCTGTCCTTACTACGCTGCCATCTGTGACACTTCCATTCTCCGTGCTTGGGATCAATAAAGTTTATCTTATCATAAAGACAATGGGAAATGGTGAGCATTGTGATGCAGATCAGTTTTAGTGATTTATCTACAAACACTACTACTGCTCGTGGATTTCACAGATAAAACATGAGATAAATAACGCAGGAGTTAGCTGGTGTGATTAACTGACACAACTGGGCACTGCGGTGAATAATACATTTTGCATATTTGTAATAATCAGTAATAATGTGTTTATGAAACATAAAAAAATAAATAGATAACATGACAGGCCCCCACCATCTCATGATTTTCATATCAACATATGCAATGTTCATTCTATTATTAAAAGATCTAAAACGTGTTGATGTCATTGTGAGACACTGATTGGCCTGCTTGTTAGTACAATGCTATTACATTAATATGCATCCTTTTAAAATTTGGGCTCAGCATCAGGAATATCTGCACCAACCTTCCATCCATTTCTCCTGTTCCACCAGAGAAAGGGGACGTTAAAAAAAACGACTTCTCATTTAGATGACTCAGCATTTAGCTTTGTGTGCATTAGGTGCTTAAATAATAAGTGATTAAGAGGAAAACTAATAAAAGCGTGACGCTAATGGAATGTAAAGAAGGGCTCCGTCTCTTACTTCCGTTGCTAAGTGCTCTGCTTTTGTACATGCTGTCCGATCATCTTCCGATCTTCGTGCCTTACCAGACTGACAGTCACAATCAAACTCAAAAGATTGAATTTAGATTAGATAAAGACAAAGCACGTATATGTCATGTCTACCTTTTGACTGTGTCTCTCACCGGTTGAGAGCAAATGAGCTGCTATGTGAAACACAAACACGCTGAGTTGGAGAAGAAGCTCTTCAGGGCTCGAAATCATACTCTGGCATGATAAATGGCCAGACTGTTGACTGGAGTTTGGTTTGACACAAAACAACAGCGTGGCAGACATCTGTCTTTAATAAGAGCAGAGCAGCTCCCCCCAGTGCAGGAGAAAACAAACACAAAAGCCCAGAGCTGGAAGAGCTGTGGCTGAGGAGCCTGAGCTGGTGAGGGACAAGATAATGTTTACTGATTAGAGACATCAGCTGATCAACTTCATGACTTTGGTGCCCTCTAGTGACCTCATCGAAGAAAGACAGCAACGCAGGCTGAAACAAGATGCAGTGCAAATAAAATGAGTATAAAAAATGTTGTGTGTCTGTAAGTCTGCAATGCCACATCAGGGGAAAACCCCACAAATCACTTTCTCTCCTATGACAGCGAGGAACACCTTTTCACTTTGCTCGGCCCAGTTAATGTGACCCGTTACAAAGTTCTGTCTCATTATTTACGCAGCCTTGAGAGCCCATGCATCTTCTGCTGTCAGCGAGAGTTAGTTAGTCTGTGAGGTTTCAGGGATGAGGTCTAGTGGTGCTATTAGTCTTATCCGACTCATCGCAATTAAATAAGTTTCCCATTTCTTAAATATTGCTCACATCAACTTCCTAGTGTTAATTATGGGTGGCAAAGTAGGATATCCTGACACCTGTGATTCAACTAATAACACGGAAGGTTACCACTGTTAGCTAACAGAAGCAACATTGCTAAAAGAGCTGCTAGCCGCCTGCTCAGTCGTCGCCATGTTGAGAGCCGCTGAGAAGCAACAATGCTCGCCGTTTCGCGCGGAGCACCTTTAACTATCCAATAATAACTTTTGGTGAATTTAGGAGAAATCTACAGATGCAAATAGACAGAGTAGAAACATAAACACCTCAATGTGTATTTGGGGTGTTTTCTTCCCACTAGCCTGAGAGAAGACGCTGAATAGAAAAGCGAAATAGCTCCAAATCTGATTTTGCCTGGAGTGTCTCACCTTAATTCATTTTCAAATATTACAAAGCTACAAAAAAGCCGAGCGTGGCCAGAAGCATGGTCGCCGAGTCGCCGTTGAAGTGTTGCTCAAGTGCTCGTTGATGCAGCTGCGTAGCGTAAAGGTGACCGGTGGTGAAGTGGAACCTGTTTCTCTGCTTAAAGACAGGATTACAACAGACCTGCTTTAATCAAGGTGGAGCCACCAGCAGTCACGGACACGACCCCCCCGCATTAAGACCGGCCTCAGTCACCACTTTAGAAGCACATTTACAATTCACAGCCACAACTCATTCCTCTCCACTCGAGTGTGACGGCTACATCTGTGAATGTGGTGGCTCACTGTAATTGGTTGGGCAGAGGTGGCCGTGGACAGAATAACAGCTTTGGTTTCTCACAACGTGAGCTCTGGCCTTGATCACTCTGATAATAGACACACTTTAATAGAAGTCTTGAATTTGGTTTTCATTCTACTTCAGTATGTGTTGAACAGAATCCGTGGGCTCTAAGTCTGGTAATAAGAATGACGTGTAGATGAGTTTTCTGCATGTCTGAGAGAGTAAGATTTAAGACTTCACATAAAGACAACTTCAAAAGAAGATGTCTGAACTGAAGACGTAAGCCAATGTTAACCTAAAAATAAGAAGGTAAACGGTGCCATATGGTGCCATATGGTGCCATGCTTTGTTCCCAACTGCAATGATGAAGTCTTTTGAGTTTGCAGCACATTTGTTACTCTGACTGGCTTTTTCTCCCCAGCAATGGGGGCCGAGGCTCATGGCTATAGTATTCAGAGCTGTCCACCAAACTCACAGAGTCCAAGTTGGAATAACAAAAGGTGATGGTTGTAACATAAACATTGGAAGAAGCTTCAGAGTGGGGAACAACCTGCAACGGCATCATGAGAGGGGATTATCAGGCGGCAACCTCTGGGTCTGACAGGTGAAGCCAATGCAGAGGGGCCTTAAACCTGCATTCTATCTAATGACCACCAGGGGGCGACTCCTCTGGTTGTACAGAAGTCAAAGCTTCATGTGTTAAAGCTGCATTCTCTCTCCTGACCACCAGGGGGCGACTCCTCTGGTTGTATAGAAGTCTATAGAAAATGACTCTACTTCTCTCTTGATTTATTCCCTCAGTAAACATTGTAAACATGAGTTTATGTCTCAATCTCTAGTTTCAAGTCTTCTTCAATACAGCATGATGTTCATTTAGTAAATTATGGTCCATTTAGAGTCAAACAGGCCATAAAGCAGGGGATGCTTTAGGGCGGGGCTTACTGTGATTGACAGGTCGCTACCTCTCCCCCTACATCTCATCTCTAAGGACGATTTGTAAATGTAGTAAAAACTGTTTAAATGTAATTCTCCTCTCCGCAGGAAGTGACTCCAATCTAATGACTTCATCCATGAGCGTCGTCTCGGGAAGTGAGATCACCAACTGTGTCATAATCGTAATAATCATAATCCCCATCACACGCTAGCAGGAGCTCTAGAAACTCTATGGCCATGCAGACAGACATGCAGGAGGCCTCACTCTTCCTCTGCCCCGCTACCATGCAGGACTCGTCGGTGTCCACGCAGGGCATCTCCGCACAGTTCTCCAGGCGCCCGCTGGGCCCGCAGCTGCAGACCTCGTGGCACCCCGTCGGGCCGGTGCGCGTCGGCACCTGGATGCGGGCGTCCTGCTGCACCAGGAACTCGGAGGCCTCGCCCAGTTTACAGCCTGAGGACCAACACACACACACACACACACACACACAGAGTGAGAATGAGCGCCGCGCCGCAGACACACAGTGAAGGAGAAGGGAGCGGCTCGTACCTGGCACGCAGAGGAACGGCTGACAGGTGAGTTCGTCCAGGCAGCCCCTCCTGTTGACCTGGCATAGGTGGTTGCTGGGGCAGGGGTTGGGGTTGCACGGGTGGATGACCTCCTGCACGATGCTGTTGCCTAGGGAACTGGGGACTGTGTGAAGGGGTGGGGGTGCAGGTGATGGGTGGGTAAGGACATGAAAAGCGTGACTGTCAGATAAGATGTTAGAGTCGTTTGTGTTGGTGACAATGTCAACACTTAACGTATTAGTGTTTCAAAATAAAAGCCCAATCAGAGGAACAACAGCCCGAAAAAAGAGCTGTTTCTGTGGAAATCCGTTTCCAGCTGTGTTGTTATATATTTTATATTACCTTTGAATCAAATCACCTCTACAGAGCTTTTTAGCAGACTTGGACTGGTGTTCGACTTCAGTCATGAATCTGATGACTTCAGACTTCTCAAATCAACTTTGACTTTAACACCAATGACTTTTGACTTCTCTTCGACTTCAGCCTCTTGACTTGGAATAACTTCAGAACTGACGGTCTACAGTCAGCGTGTGCAATGTTTACCGTGTCCCAGCGTTGTAGTACTCGAGGCCGGTCTCGAGACCACTCTTTGAAAGTTTCGGGTCTTGTCTCGGTCTCAGACAAAGAGGACTCTGGATTCAAGACCACAACAACATAGAACTGCCTGTGCAGCCTCTGATTTATTTGTTTACATCATTACTGCGATCGCTCATAGAAACAAATGAAGTTTCCCACAAACAAAATTCCCCTCCTTAGTTCCTATTGATTGTTTTATCAAGGCGTTTCTCATGGTATACTCATACACACACACATAAACAGTATATGTGGCAATAAAAGAGCTGAATGAAGAGGAATCTTTGTTTGTTTTCTGTGGCTTGTTTTTATGGGAATGTGGTCTCCATTGTTGTTATTATTGCTCCTCGGCCCTCGGCACAGCTGACAACAGCAGCTTGGAAACGGCGTTAGTCCCGCCCATGGTGCTTGTTTATTGGTCATTTACTTTTTTTAATCAAGAAACTGCTATTTCATGTCATAATGCCAGAAGAATCAGTCGACCCAGCCTGGACCCAGTCTGGACCCAGTCTGGACCCATTCTGGACCCAGTCTGGACCAGGCAATTTATATTCTGCGATGATCCACAGCCACTTGGAACCAGTGCAATATTAACTTCCTACTCTTTAGCCAACTGTTTTCTAAGATATTATGTTATGAGATGAATAATGTCAGTAATGTGTCGCTCAGCTTCTGTGGAGTTCTGCCCCCTGATGGCCACAAATAAATTCACTTGCCGTTTGGACCGCATTTTTAAAAGGTTTCTTTCCTATCAATACTATATATTGTAATTAATTCCATCTGTAACTGAGCTCCCCGACACGTTGACCTGCTGACTCACTGAGGTATCTGTGGAGGGGGATGCAGCGTTCAGGGTCATCAATGGGCGACAGCAGCTCACAGATCCTCTCTGGAGTTTGTCCTTCGTGGAAACGCTTCCTGTCCCCGCACTGGCTCAGGATGTCCAAGCAGTCCGACCTGAGGACAGAAAAGAGGTAATTACTACAACAACAACAACAACAACTACTACTACAACAACAACAACAAGCCAGTGTGACACAGCTTGAAACAAACAATAAGAATAAATCAGCATAAAGCGGTCCATGTTTGACTTTATTTCTACAAATGCAGATCTGAGGGTCAGAGCGAGAGGCTCTGCCAGCACACACAGCCGGTAGCTGGAGGAGAGCAGTGTGCCGTGGACGGTGTGAGGTCATTCAAGGGCAGTGGGAGAGGAAGGGCCTATCTGACTAATGACAGAACACACGCACACACTCCAGGCATGACACAGCAGAACCCTGAGAGAAGGGCGGGGCCTCCTCCTGTTCATCAAACCCCATCTCATGACCGAGTGCATTGGAAAGGCTGAATTCAACGAGAAAAACAATGGAACTGGGGATATATAAATAAAACATGCCGAGACAAATGTAGACTAGGCGGCAACCACCTGTTCTGAAGAGTGAAGCCGATGCTGAGGTGATTTAAAGCTGCATTCTCTCTCCTGACCACCAGGGGGCGACTCCTCTGGTTGTATAGAAGTCTATAGAAAATGACTCTACTTCTCTCTTGATTTGTTCCCTCAGTAAACATTGTAAACATGAGCTGGGTTGTTCTTAGCTGTGCCCTCTATGGTCACTTCTGTTTAAAAAAAACAAAAACAAGATGGCGACGTCCAAAATGACGAACTCAAGGCTTCAAAACGTCAGTCCACAGACCAATGGGTGACGTCACGGTGACTGTATCTACGTTTTATATGCAGTCTGTGATGTAAACAACAAAACGGATGTAGAAGAGACATAATTACGAGTCGTCACATCCATAAGACCAGTCTTCTGAAGATAGCATCCATCAGTGCAAAAACATAAATTCTTATGTTGCCTCTTGTCATGATGCTGGGTTTTATCGAGAACTTTGAAAGCTCTGTGCTACTCATTCATTGGTACACTGCAAACAGGAAGCTCCAATAGCTAATGGGTTGGACTTTTTAAAAGGAGATCATTTGCCAAAATGCAAACTCATACAGGCTAATACCAGAACCCACCTGTAGCTGACACAACAGCCCATTGGCTCGGCTGTCAGTTTACATCTACGAGTTGAGCAACGCCATTTTTGACTTCCTCTATTTTCACACAAAAGACACATTTCACACTGAGCTGATGAAAAAAGGGAAAAAAAGAAGAAGTGGAAGGACAAGCAGCTCTTTGCTCAGAGAGCCACCAAAGAATACACGGACGTCACTCGGGATGGGATGTAAACTACAGGAGGAACCGATAGTTCACAGGAAACCAGTCGGTAGAGTTGGCTGTAATTACGACTGGGGAGGGCGAGAAATACGGGCTCACATTTGGACTTTTCAAAGCACCAAAAGCACAGGTGGAAATAAGAGTATTAATGACGGCTTCATACTGACAGACTGTCACTGTTGACCCATCTGTCGGTGTTGGTTATAGGTCAACTTAAAGTCCCAGTGAACTTCATTCTCCCAGTTTGAATCCTTCCATAACATTTGGTAGAAATCATCCAATCAAATGAGACTCTGGGGCGGCTGGCTGGCCACACCGGCCATGGGTCGTAGTGGCTAACGGAGCAGTATGGAGGGAGGCGTGTTCGGATATCGGTGGGCAAATCAAGGAAACTTTGCGTGGACTTACTTGCATATGACGCTCCCTCTGGACTTGCTGTGGCAGGGCTTGATCTGCAGGGAACAGGCCACGGCCTTCCACATGTCCGGCAGACACTTCCTGATGTCCAGCACCGGGATGTTCATGAAGGGCATCTTGATGGTCCCGTTGGACCACAGCTTGATGTCGTTCATGGCGCCCTGGTCCGACTGGACGCTGCAGCTGCGGAACAGCTCCGTGGGCCTGAGGACGGAGGACGGAGGACAACTCCTGAGTTTCAGAGTCCCGGGGATGCAAACACATGTATGGAGAAAGGGTATGACGGAACCATGTGATGAAGCCCTGTGCTGTGTGCTTCAATAAATAGCAAATTCCACAAGAGTATGGAACAGCCAATGGGAAAAAGTAGGGAAGTAAGGTGGAGGGGACTGATCAGAACCTTTGTCATTAAGACACATTAGACCCTATTTATTATTCATCTATTGAAACCTTCACAACTGTAACAATGATGGTTGTTGTAATGCTTTTACTGGAGTTAAAGTTAAATGCACTCGTATTCAACAGAAACAAATTACGTTAGGTTATTTTATTGACATGTTTTTAAACCCATGTCTTATCTTAGGCGTGAGGTAGTAAAGCGCACATGAACAGCGAATGGAAACTTGGTCATGGAAACTATTCTATTAGAATAAAAACAACAATAAAGTAGCCGGCTGGACTTTATGGAGTAAGCAGCTGTTTGGCTGCCGGCGTGTACGTCCTGGTGATCTCTCCACTCACTCAGCATGAGCCTCACAGCACGAGGAGAGCGCGGCGTGCTCACACACTAAGCGTCCCAGCGCTTGCTGCTGGTCCAGTAAACACCCGTCTCCCTGCTCACTCCTGTGAGCGGGGCAGGAGAACACTGCAGGAAGCTTTGAGGAGACTGGTCCATGTACGTGTCCTCAGAGTCCCCTCTGCAGAATGTCAGGGGCTGTTTTCCTCTTCCACCGCACCAGGAAGTGTCTTTGATGTCTGATTGGTGGGTTTGGTCTCAAGTGACTCAGCTAATTGGTGGTTTGAAGGGAGAAGGTTCCAGGCCAAAGTTCGGGGTGTGGTTCCATCATTCCATTTGCTCCTGATGAGGGGACGCCTTGTTTATCTCGAAGCGGCCCTGGCGTGTGTGTGTGTGCGTGTGTGTGTGCGTGTGTGTGTGTGTGTGTGTGTGTGTGTGTGTAAAGCCCTGGATCTTTAACTTTATTTAACCCCAAAAATGGTCAGCCGTGGCTTTCCTCTCAACCCAGAACTAAATGCGTCCGTCAGCTGATTCTTGTTAGGAGCGACTCACTAAAGCTCTTCCCTGAGCTGAGCTCAGTTTAATCAGGGCTGCTGCAGCTCATACGCTTCTTCTTCTTCACCTTCCTCTCAGACTAAACTCTGGTTCCGCCTGTAGAGCAACACACCCGTCCATCACAGCCTCGCGGGCCACTGTGTCCAGTTCTTCTTCTCCGGACCTGTTAGTTTGGTAATGCGTCACACTGAATGTCACATCTGCTTTTAACATGGAGCTGTGTTATTGTTGCACTGCACTGCATTCCTCTCCAGACAGACGCACAGCCTTTGTTTTCACACTCTGCACTCGTTTAGAAAAACACACAAATACAAGAGACACACAGGAGACGTACGGTCGTATATACACACACACACATTCATGCCCTTTGCTCTATCCGACATCCACTTATGTACACACACTACTTGCGTATATATATATACATATATATATATATATATATATGTGTGTGTGTGTGTGTGTGTGTGATCTCCATGGAGGGTTAGGGGCTTACCTCCATGTAGATTACCAACACGGTGTCCTCCAGTCATCAACCATGGTTGAAGATAACCTTTGTTATTTACAGTTGCTGCTTTGTTCACGTTGCAAAAGTTCCAGATTTGTTCAAAATCACTCGTTATTTCCTGAATCTAGCAAGTGACACGTCGGCTTAATTGGTCTGGTTCACTACAGCGGAACCCAAAAGGAAGAGGCTCTGCTGTGATCTCATGGTTATAAACATATCAAACGGGGGATCAAATAATAACTACATCATGATGGGATTTGTAACACGTCTGAATTCATTGGTGAAGTAAACAATTACTGTCTGAATGCTTTCAGAGAGTGAGTTGTGTGTGAAACAAAGCATCCAGTTTTGGAGACAGTACAGTAAATGAGGATGTGTTTCTCATTTAAGGTTGAAGAAGGCTTGTTAGTCTCAGACAGACACAGACACACAGTGAGGAGCTCCATGCCCTGGCTCCAGACCAGTGTTGGTCCTGCACGCTGCTCCCGGCTCCACAGCCCAGGGTTTGAACCCCTCGGGGGGGGGGGGCAGCCTCACACAGGCCTCTCCCCTGGAGCCCATCTAAGAGCCTCACACACACTTTGTTTGCCTGAACTCCACATCCCACAATGCCACAGCGTGCGCTACGTGCCATCATGATCTGAAATACCACAATTTGTCAGATTATTGTCTTTGTGAGGAACAACAGAAGAGCGTAGTGCTGTTCACTTTGAGAGAAGGCTGTTGTTTGAGCTGGAGCCCCTATGTTTACCTCTAATCTGATTATTATATTTATTCATATATTTCTGGGGTTTTTTGTCCAGGTTTTAGATTTCTGCCTCCACCGAGACGTGAATGCCATTTTACACTTTTTATGAATCGAGTGAGCTGACTCTTTGGCAATGAGGTAATGCACTCAAGTACACAGTACATATGTGTAATATGACGGAACCTGAAGTTCTGGTGTGGCTTCTGTCGTCATCCCATTTCTGCTCCTGTGCCTGTTTTTATTAAGCATTCATAATAAACATGCATCACTGCTTTAGTGTGGATTTTAGGCAACGGGCAACCTGCAATTATGAAAAGTGATGCTTAATGCCCAGCAGGGGGCGACTCCATCTTTTCTATATTAATATACACTAATAATATACTTGTTTTAATGTAGTCTTATTTGTTTGTTTATCATATTTGATTGTACATTTTTCACCTTTTTCTATTTTTAAATGATGTCTCATTCTATTGCACTGTGTTTATTGTTATGCACCATTCAACACGCCAAATTCCTTATAAGTGTAACGTAGTTGGCAATAAACAGTTTCTGATTCTGATGTTTACAGGGGGCGGGGCTACCTTGTGATTGACAGGTCGCTACCACAGCGTTGTTCAGCATTCTGTTAGTAAAACACAAACGAGTCGTTTTTTAGCCTAAATTAGCATCTCATTAAATATCACCGTTAATGTGAATAAGTGATGCACCAAACTAGTGCTAGCATTAGCTGCTGCTAATGGTTCCTCGCTGTTCCCCAGCTCCACCCTCTCGACCAAACATGGCCACTTCTGGTTCAGAAGAAACAAGATGGCGACGTCCAAAACGCCAAAGTCGAGGCTGGAAAAAGGTTGTCCATGGGAGTGGATGGTTTCAGGAGCAATTACGCTAATTGCTAGCCTCGCTCAACTATCTGGAGCTGAAGCAGGTGGTCAGAAGTGTCACTTGCCTGATAATGTCTGTATGTAGAAGTCTACTAACCCCTTCCCACAAGTCAACTTATCTTTAAACAAAACCTAAAACTTGAATGGCTCCTATCTAAACAAGATGTGCTACAGCTCAGTTCAGAATGCTCTCCGGTCTCTACCGTCTGGGGCTCTTGTGGCCGCCTCCCTCACCAGGTGACCGGCAGACTGCTGTGTGTATGTGTGAAGTATGTTTGAGTTTGTTTTTATGTGCGTGTGTGTTAGTGTGACTTCCCAGTGCAGCCTTTGAAGCCGTTCCATCTGGCCTTTGGCCCCATCTGTAGACAGTGTGTAGAACACGCTGTGGTACTTATAACTCCTGGATCACACTGGGTTCAGCGCAACAATGTCTCTCTGCCCCGTCCCGTCTTCAGGCTCTAAATGATGCATTCTCACACAGGAGGATTACCAAATGGCTGCGATGACACAAACAAACTGGTGAAAATAGAAACGCCAACATTTTCTGTCAGGAGCAGGAAGTGTGCTGCTGTAGCGCTGCTGATGCTGGTGTCAGAGCTGAAAGCAGTTGATATCAGCGAGGTGATAGCATTAGCACGCTTGGTTTTAAGCTCCAGTCCTGTAGGCCCGAGAGTAAGTAGTGAAAGCAGTTGAAGTGTCATTGGGAGAGCTACGGAGAACGGTGGAAATGTCACTCAGTATGTAAGCAGCAAGGTGGTCAGACTGTGAGCTGAAGAACTATTTCTCTTCTTCTATGGTACAACTTCAAATGCTGTTTTCTGGAGATTGGACCCGGCATTATGTAATCACTTCATCTGAAACGTGAAATGTGACGCCGAACAGCCGCTTCAATTTGGAATGTTTTGCTTCACTGTCGCCGTGGAGCTGCAGTCAGAAGCTCCAGCCGGAGGAGGAGAACTCGGCTCCTCCTCCTCAGGGTGAGGGAGGGGCTTCACCTCACCAACGCCATGCTGCTGGAGACCCAGGCCGTATTGCTGGGCCCGCTGGAGGGAAGGGGGGCAGTGGAGAACCAGAACCAGGACTGAGCGGGGCAGACTGACAGACCCCCCTTTTCAGTAAAATGAGAGCTTTCTAAAGGGGAACTTCATTCTCCCAGTTTGAATCCTTCCATAAAATGGGAGTCTGGTGTCTCTCTGGTGAAGCATTACAGCGTTTTGTCCACAGGGACAAAAACCACAAAAAAATGTAAGTTCCTCATAGTGGCTTTAATGTTAAAAGTGAGTGTAAAATGGTCAATCAACTTTTAAGTGTCTGACTTTTATGATGGTAATTTGTCGAATAAATCATAAAAACACTCATGTCATTTATTACAATACTGATGCAAATAGGCTTCTAATTCACCTGTTTCTAAAAGCCTCCTGTAAAAGAGGAGGACGGATTTATTTGTTGCTGATGAAAATGTTTTGGAGCCGGTTGTGATCACCGTGTGTTGTGAGAACATACAAATTGAATAGGTGAGAATGACTAGATATCTAAATATCATTTTATCAAGAGAGGAGCGACCACCGTGGGAAGACTCCCATCAGCTGGACCGCGTGAGCATCCCGGAGTCTGACCTGTTGTTGAAGTTGGTGCAGTAGCTGAGGTCCTTGCAGCCCAGCTGACAGGGCTCTCTGACGTCGGCCAGGCAGTTGATGAGCTCCGTCTCCACCGGGTTGTACTCACACAGCTGGTCAAAGTCCTGCCAGGTCTGGCTGCCCCAGTTGGTGCTGATCTCCTGGCACATGTCCCTGTCAGAGCGGAGCGCGCACACACACACACACACACACACACACACACACACACACACACACACACACACACACGTCACCTCAGACCGAGCGCTCTGGACAGCGGTGCGTGCGGCTCCCGCTCGGTGGCGCTCCCTACCTGCAGAGGGAGGTGTTTGCCTTGGCGCAGCAGTGCAGCTTGGCGCAGTCCATCTTGGCGGGGTGGGGGGTCTCCTCTTCGGGCGGGGAGGGAGGGTGGGCGCTGCCCAGAAAGCACTGCCACATGGGCTCCTGAGGGAGGGGCTGGGAGCCGCACTCGTCGATCAGACCCTCCATGATCTCGTGCTCCGTGCTCATGGTGCGAAGGATCCGCCGGCACGCCACCTGGCAGTGGGTGGCCTCGGCCCGGTCACAGCAGTACAGACCTGGGGAGAGGCACGGGTGGAGGAATGAGTGCTGGAATACGTACGATGTCATGATATTTATGGCTCCCATCGGAGAATATGACCGGTTAGTGGCACAGCACACACAAAGATGGCTACTGTACACTATAGGTCCACAGCCAGCAGTACAGTCGGGTACTCCACAGCACAAAGAGCTTCAGTGTCTTTACGCATTAAGCTGCACGCCAAAACTCACAAACAACAAGCCGACACGACTTCAACGAGAAAACATCTTTACTTCATCTGCTGATGTTCCGTCAACAAGAGGTTATGAGTTTTGGCTCGGTTTGTACATTTTTGGGAGATAGAACGTACGTGTACTTTATTCTTCTTAGTAGCGTCCATGTTGTTTCCGCATCACGACTTCAAGCTCATTAACGCTCCGAAGTCAGAAGAACGACTTCCCAACTGGGGAAAATGGGAACCATCCGAGGAGCACCTGAACGCACCATTGCTTCTAAACTGTTCCGGTGTCGGTGTGTTGGTGCCTGCATGTTTTTTAGTTTGTTAGTCTGCTGCAGCTGGGTTTTTTTTGGCAGACAGCCACTTCTTGCAAAAACCTCCCAAGTAAAGTGAGGAAAGAGGCCGCGCTGTTTCATGATGCTCAGTTTTAATCCATCAAAACGGACAGCGGGTCAAACAAGCGACTTCTGTAAGTCTGCTGGCAGAACATCTTAACTTCCTCAACACACACAGTGCTCATACACTTTAACAGCATGAGAGATTCATTTAGTTATCATTTACTTCTGATTTTAAATAAAACAAATTGATATGATTTTGAAAGTTTTGTCAACATTCACTAAATATTTTGTGGCACTTTCACCATTTAAATTAAGCATTTGCTAAACATAAAGTGTTGCTAATCAACATCAAGACCACATGGGTGTTAGAAAAAATGTATGTGTGTTGAGGGGTTCGTGAAGCCGGGTTGGGAAAAGAACAGAATGAAGAGATGAAAGTCGGGGTGGTAGTGCCGGAAAGAACTTTCTACTTTCACCCCTCATAAAGCACTTTGGTTGAGTTTTTTTTATATATATATAACTAATGTCTGTAAATTTAAATTGCATATACCTTGTAGAGGTGAAACGCTGCCCCCTATCTGTCTGGAGCACGTGGCCAGATATCACACATTGCACCTTTAACGCCGACACAGATAGATTCTCATCGGAGCGCTTCTGGAAGAGAGTTCCCAACTAATGCTGCTGTATTTGAGGAATGATGCTCAGTCATGAAGGTTTCAATGAGAGAAACAGTCGCTAACACAGATTGAATCCAGCGCTCCTGGATGTGTGCAGGGCGACGCGTGGACACACTCACTGTCGATGGGGCTGCGGATGGGGTAGGACTTGGTGAAGTTGCTGACGCAGCCGAGCAGCTGGGTGCTGTGGCTCTGACAGTACTCTTTGACGGCGTTGATCTGGGACACGGTCGGGGTGGAGTCGGTCCTGAAGATGGCCTGGCAGTACTCCCTGCAGGTGGTGTGGCGCCCTGCATAGCTGCAGCAGGTGGAGCCCACTGCGGGAACACACACACCCACACACACACACACACACACACACGCACACACACGGTGACAAACTTAAATACAAATATGGGCTCAGGGTGAGTATTTAAAAAAAATATAAAAATGTAATAGACTACAAATACCATATTCTGATGGTTCTTCAAGGTATAGTTCAACATTTTGGGAAACTCAGAGTAAGATGAGAAGATTTATAGCGCAATAGAAATAGAACAGGAGTAGAACGGACATTAAACTTTCGTCTGTGGTCATTTGACCAGTACAAATTAAACGAATGATAGTTGTTAGTTGTTAAGGTGACAGCACCCGTCAGTGAGGCCGTCAGTGCTGTCGCAGCTCTCCTGGAGGAGAGGACCAGCTCCTGGCTAGTTCATTTGGGATTTTGGGCTATACAAAATAAATTGAATTGAATTGATTAGTTAGCCAGGCAGCTAGTCCACCAGCCCCATCTCATTTTCTGTAACCAGCATAGCATTAAAGCATGGTGGAATTAGCAAGCTACCTAGCATACAGCAGGCTAGTTAGCGAGGTAGCTTGTCCTTCAGATCCCACCAGCCCCATCTAATTTTCTGTAACCGCATAACAAAAACTCCTTCCTCCGGTGATATGTCAGTTGTCATTTCACTACGAACCGATGAGACCCGCCTCCACCCTCCTCCACCCTCGTTCCCCTCCAGTCTCCATCACATCCAGTGCCCAGTCCTGCTCCTCATCCCATCATCATCACCACCACCACCAGTGTCTACACTCTAAACTACATCAGGATGGAGTCCTATCGCCAAAGACTCTTCACTAATCATCTCATTACGCATGTGTAATAAATTGTTGTCACACTAGAACTGACTTTTTGGTCCTCAGCGTTGTTTCATGGACTCAAACTGGACCCTTGAATTCAGCTCTGAACCTCCCCAGATGTGATTATTCTGACTAAAGCTGACATTAACAAACACAAAAAGACCTCTCAACAGGAAGTTAGTGACCTCACATCCTGCCAGGCAAATAACTTGGGCTCTGTTGTATATTGTGTATCTACAGAGAGAGAACTCTAACGAGGCCATCTATTGGTCCAGAGAAGATAGCGGTGGTCTTGATGGGTTTGTTTGTTTATTTACTGGCCGGAGAGAGATGTGAGATCAGTGTATGCAGTCGTTGGCGTCGTCACTGTTTGTCTCGGTTACGTGTGTGTGAGTGACTGAGTGTGCGTGTGTGTGTGTGTGTGTGTGTGTGTGTGTGTGACAACTTACTTTCATTTTTGGTGATGCAGCTGTAGAGGGAGTTCTGAAAGGAGAAGAGAGAAGCTGGTGGTGATTAATCTTCACATAGTATGAGACAAAGACAACAACAACATACTAAAGCAGTGTCTCCGTGGTTTACAACTCATTTGGCAGAGTGACTAATTCAAAGGCCTCAGAATGGATGTGAGTCACGAGCAGTGAAACCAAAGAGTAGTTTCTCCCCCTCAGATTGTCAGAGGCCTGAAGATGTGAAAATACTCTGATGGTGCAGGAAACCACAGCAAAAGGTTCTTTCTGGTTCCTTTAACCACGCTGGATGCATCTGGGGACTCCTCACCCCAGGTTGGAAACTCTACCCTCCATCTTTTCATGAAGATTACTATATTCTTATCTTAATGGGAAGTATTATTGCATCTAAATGTATTTTCTCTCCTTTATCCCTTTTTTGTTCTTTTCCAAATCAATGAAGTTTTATTTTAAACAATGTTGGTTATTTGGTTTTCTTTTAAAATACATTAAAAAAAAGACACATTTTAATCGGACTTACCTCGGTGACTTTTTTGCATACTTTAGTTATGTCATTTTTAGACGACGCCTATAAGGGAAAAGGAAATATTTTAGTGACAACACAGCAAAAACGGATGCCCGGGAGTTTGTTGTTAAAAAGAGGAAGTTGGCCACGCTGCAGCCCCGATATCTCACCTGTCTGCATTCCCTGCGACACTCAGCTGAGATGGCCAGCTCGCAGCAGCCCAGCCCCACCCAGCCGTCAGACTTCCTGGATACTCCTGGGGACCAATCAAACACCACGGAACCGACCGTAAGTCATGTGCATCTGTTCTATGGAGCTTGGGCAGTGTGTGGGATGGATTTGTTCCTCGGACAACACTGACCTTCATCAAAAGCTTCATCTCCACGGAGCAGAAGGATAAACTAAACACCATAAACACTTTGGTTTTTCTTTTCATGAGTTGAAACAAAAGCTCTAACATCTTTTTTCTACTCACTCAAGTGGATATTTTCCCTTAAATTCTGTTCACAAATTGGTTAAAACCCGTGTTAGTGAGCCGAGGTTTGAAGGAGTCAGCAGCACCAGCCCAAGACCTCCACCTCCGTCTGCTTCCCCTGCTGCACCCTCCGAGACCAGCCAGCTGACGCAACAGCTGGATCGCTCACAAACGGAGAATTTCTGCACAGGCCGTTAAAAGAACGGTCTCAGAGACGCTCGACTCGGTGGCACCTCTGGTGGACAGTCCTGCTGTCAGCAAGCCAATCGCCACGCTGCCCCAAAACCTGTTGCGTGATCAAGCTGCACATTTCAGAGTGGTCTTTTCACTGTGACCAGTCCAAGGTTAAAAGATAAAGTGTCTTGATTTGCCACACCTGTCAGATTGGTGATGAGGTCGGTCAGTTACTGATGCTACAGTGACCCACTTTACCCATGGAGATCAACAGATTTATTATTTTATATTTTAAATTAAAAAGTGATTTTGAATTAAATGTGACACACAATGCAACACCTCACAGGATGAACTGCATTCCCCCCGACCTCCCTGACCCCCCGACCGGTGTTTGTGCGGGACCACCTGTGTTCACCTGGTGCAGGTACGGAGACGAAAAAGAGAGCAGTCCTTCTCATCGAGCTCCAGACGCCAATAGCGTGTCCTTAAAGGCCCTTCAGCGCTTCACAAAACGCTCAACGCTTATTCTATGCTAGAGAGAGCAATGATGCTTTCTCTCTATTTGAGAACGACGTCTCTATGAAAACTCGTCAGCTTGGCTGAGACACATAATTGACCACAATATTTTCCCGCGGTGCACCAGAAATATACGGAGCCATCGCAATGCCCCGCTACACCCTCTGCTATTTACTGTGTTCTACGCTGAGCTCCAGCTCAAGGTAAAGACAAATGAACGTGAGAGAGTCGACCATATCTCAGAGCCGACAGGATCTGAGGGGAGGCTCCGCGCTCACAGACTGTGCTTAATGGGTCAAGAAGAAGAAAAGGAGAACAATACCTCCCAATCTGGGGGCCATTAGGCCTCTGACAGGTACATTTGTTTCCGAGCACCGGCAGCAGGATTTAGGCCTTTGATCCGTGGCCTGCTTTCTGCTCTGGTCAGATCCAGCTCGGCTCACAGCTGTAACAGCTTCACTCGCTCCCATCACGCCTCATGCAACCAGAACCAGATCCACAGCAGATACAGCTCGGACGGAATGATTTGGTTCCTGTCGTTCCCGGAGTCAAGGTGTCTCCTTTTGACTTATTGCAAAGACGCTCGGTTCAGACGCATGGATATGATGAGTGCTCGGTCAGGAATGCCTCCAGTCTGAGGCCCAATACATTTTTTAATACAAAAACATCATCATGAAGCAGATTTTGTCAAAACGTTATGAAGTGTGGGACAGCCCTAAAACCCTCATGGACTTTATGGGGACACGCCTCAGAGTGTCTGGTATCGTGGACATTGGGATTGGTTTTCAAGTGTGTCCCTCACCAAAATAATAGAAAATTAACACGACAATTAAAACAACCACGTGCCTATCTCAATCACTTTTTCCTGTGACAATTGTTTTTGTCACAGAATTATGATCTGATTCTCTTGTCTTTAAAGCAGCATTCATCTTTTCTCTACCACTCTACCAAACAAACGACACCAGTACCAACACCACGACCCTTAAAGTGATACTGACACCAACACTGTACTCTACCCATACCCCTCATGTGAAAGGAAGCTGCGTGCCACCAAAGAGCTGCTCGGTGGGCGATGCATCTCCGTGGGTTCAGACAGGGCAGGGAAACATGTTTTAACACGCTACACATGCAGGGTTCCATGTCAACGCTCTTCTCTCACCTGGGAGTGAAGAGTTGATGCACGTCCACAGTTCATTCTAGAAGAGAAAAGGGGAAGAACAGGTTAATGTCAGAGGACTGGAGCTTTAATGAAACACGTCTGAATACCACACAGCTCGACACACCGGCCCTTTAATGAACTGATTTTTAGCACTGCTTTTGACTGTCAGATCAGGGGGGAAATGACGCACACATGCATTACCATGGTTACCACATGGTTTACGTAAATAATATGAAGCATATGGCTCGTACAGAACGCAAACAACACTGCTGGAGTGCAATGGCAACTCCCATGGACAGTGGACGGACCCCATTCGCCCCCATTGGTACTGGACTCGGCCCCCATTGGTACTGGACTCGGCCCCTATTGGTACTGGACTCGGACCCCATTGGTACTGGACTCGGACCCCATTGGTACTGGACTCTTGGCTTCAGAAAACAACCAAACCAGCATGGCTGTAATCCAAGATGGCGACGGCAAAATCGCCGAACTCCAGGCTTCAAAGCAGTAGTTCAACCAATTGGTGACTTCACCATGACTTTGTCCACTTCTTATGTACAGTCTATGAAATAAACATGTGGAACATGTACAACCAGTACAACATACTCCAGTAATTAGAAAAGAATATCTGCCAGTGAAAACAAATACTGAAGTTGTTTTTCTCTGATTTCACGAGGAACCACCGTTACATTGCCTGTACCACAACAACGTAGAAAAACAGGAAAACACATGAATCCTAAGAAACTTCCGTTGGGTTTGTGGTGAGATGTCGTGGGATTGATCCTCACGAACAAGAGAGGGACAGAGATAGGGACGGCAGCACGGGCGAACAGAGAAAAAGAACGGTGGGAGAGAGAGAGAGAGAGAGAGAGAGAGAGAGAGAGGGAGGAAGAAAATCTCTTTCATGCTCTTATGCCTTCACGGGACAGTCATTTTGTGCGAAGGTACCACGTCACTGCTAACACTCCCTCCGTGTGTCTCTTGGCCGGGGAACAAAGGCTCCCGTCAGCGGGCGTCAGCATCATTTATGAGGCGGCACAGGGAGTAACGGTGTCTTTACACCAGGCATAAACATGATTTGTGATGTAGCCGGGGCCAATCAGGCAACAACATGACAGGAAGAATAATGCTGCAGTTTACATGAGCCAAAGCAGAGATCCCTCCGGTGAACCCGGAGAGCCTTTGTGTGGACGAGTATGATACATTTTTGATACATTAGGCCAACTAAGCAGTGTTTCTTTTACAGTCTCCATCTTCAGCTCCGCTCAAAAAAACTAAATTGAACTTGCGTATCTTACATAGACTGTAAATAAGAAGTGGACGTAGTCATGGTGACGTCACCCGTTGGTTTGTGGACTGATGTGATGAAGCCTCCAGTTTGGAGATTTCGTCATCATCTTGGATTACGGCACAACACGTCTCTGGTATCGGCAGTGACCTGTCAATCCCAGTCGCCCCGCCCTCAAGCATCCCCTGCTTTATGGTCTGTTTGACTCTAAATGGACCATAATTTACTAAATGAACATCATGCTGTATTGAAGAAGACTTGAAACTAGAGATTGAGACATAAACTCATGTTTACAATGTTTACTGAGGGAATAAATCAAGAGAGAAGTAGAGTCATTTTCTCATAGACTTCTATACAACCAGAGGAGTCGCCCCCTGGTGGTCAGGAGAGAGAATGCAAGTTTAAGACACTTCCGCATTGACTTCACTGCAGAAGCGGAGATTGCTGCCTGGTCATAACAGTGATAACAGGATTGTGTCTTCCAAGTATACAGTTTGGAACTTTTTACCAAATAACCTGTTTTAACAGTTCAGAAGAATTGCCAATTTCTTTTAGGTCACATGATAACAACTGAACCATCTCCATGGCAACCAAGCTTGTCGATTGCTGTTTTTAGGGTCAAGAATGAAATTTCACGCTCATCAATTTCATGTTTTCTATTTGGCCTCTGTCCCTTCTCTTGTTAACTAGTTGATTTATGTAACAGCAGCCATGTGTTGTGTTCAATGCCTTTGTTTACCTCTGTTCTGAAATTATTATTTTTTCTTTTCAAGGTTCAGTATCAAAACATATCCAGTGTTCGTGACAAAGGAAAACATTTTCTAATAAAATGGCGCAAATGTGCTCTCTGGTTTTTATTGAGTTGGCATCTAAATCTGGCCCAAAGAATGGCAACAAAACCACCATCTCTGGTACTGCGACAGCACTCAGAGCTGAATCTAACGTTTAGAAGGAACGTGCCAGTCCCAATACAGCTGGAGAAGCGGCTGTAATAATACACACACGTGCATCGTGATTAATCTGTAAATGCATGCCAATAGTTTTTGTATCGGTTCGGCTAAATGAGAAGTGGACACATGTTCGTTTCAAACTGCCTCCGTCTAATTACCGGTGTGGCTCGTGGAGGGAGATGGGGACCAGCAGCCAACCAGCCTCTCTGCTTTGTAATTACCCATGGTGGGAGGAAGCTCTGAGCCAGTGTGTGTGTGTGTGTGCGTGTGTGTGTGTGTGAGAGAGATTGTGTGGTTCAACAAGTTGCAGTCGAGAAGATTTCCTTTTAGTTCTCTTTGGCATCACCTCTGGTGATCAGCGGTCACTGCAGGTGTGTTTTTGGTAAATCATTTGGTAATCCTAAAAAAATACTTGAAATAGTAAATAAAATGTAATAATACGTGGAACAGTAAACTTGTATTAATAGTTTACTTTTGTAATCAGAATGTTATCGTCTGCCATCTGCTATTATGGAATATATCATTTAAAAATCACACAAAAGATAAAATAACATAATATATTATAGGGCACTGCTAATAATTAGTAAACATTACTAATTCAAATGTTTTTGTTCCAATTAGATTTTGAAGACCTCTTTGCAGGGGAGTACCGAGCCCTGTGCATGATTACATCCCAACCCCAATAAACAAGCAGCTGATCCATAAGCCAGCCTTGGTGTCATAGAGGAGGAGTACTCACCATCAACTCCGGACAGTAGCTGGGTAACCTCTGGAGCAGATGCTTCAGACGAGACTCACTCTTTATAGTGGCGAGCTGCGACAGGGGAGACAAATACAGAGTTATTAAAAACACCTTCTAAATCTATCTACGCCTTTCTTGTAGAAACCAAACCAAACTTCTACTAGTTCAACCAACTGGTATCTAACAGGGCACTCCGTCTTCTCAGAGAGTCAGAGCTTAATTAAGGTTCACAGCACCTTTAAACACAGCTGTGATTCAAGGTTTCATGGCAAGGAAATGCATTAGAAGACCACAACGAGGAGTAAAATATGAAAAATATATATATATTTCACAAGTGTTTGGCTTAATTTTGTCGTCTTTTCTTCTTTATTACTGGAGAACTTGTGGCCTCTGACAGAATACACTCATCAACATCGGAGAAGCAGGCGTGAGGAGTGGAATAATTCCTGGGGAGTGGAACTGGAGACCACCACCGACCACCCAGCCAGACCCGCCAAACGCCACTCAAGGACCTGAAGGCTATTCCACCACCCAGTCCGCTCCTGGCTGATGTCCAGCCGCAGGAAGCCTCAGGTGCTGAGTGCTGAGCCCACATCTTTACAGAGACCCGTCTTCATCGTGGTTTCTGGATCAAGCTGGACAGAGAGCAGGACTCCGGTGGGGCGAGAGTGCTGTTTACATCAATGATGCTTATTGCTCAAAAGTATGGATCGAGCAAGATGGAGGAAGCTCTCCGAAAATCAGGAGGAGGAGGCTGAGAAGGCACTGGAAAGAACCCGGGCTTCCCACCGAGCTCAGCTGGAAGACCAGGAAGACCGCAGCAGCCCTGAATAAAGGCTGGAGACTGAGCGCCCAGCATCCAGGGCCTCTGGTCTCAGGCGGACAAACACAACGAACAACAGTGAGCTCAGGGCTGCTCTGAAGAGCGGACATCTCCAGGGACAGGAGGACAAGCCGTCTCTCATTCAGGCCACAGAAAGCCTCAGGCAGACTCTACAAGACGAGGAGCAGGACCGGGAGAGGACCGGGAGAGGACCGGGGGGGAGAGCTCCATGAGGTCCCGGCTGGAGGATCTCCAGACCCAGATCACGAAGAAGCAGCAGCAGAAGAACAGAAGGCTCTTCTAATGCCCGGCTCCAGAATCCAACGCCAACGTGTGTGAGGAAAAGAATAACGCTCGAGCTACGTAAACATGTTGTGCTGCGTGCGGAGATGAGCTGCTATATTTTAAAGTTGGCATATTGGTAAATTCAGACATACACCACACAGTT